>CAMPET010000267.1:5697-18569 GCA_946803715.1 Beroe ovata
TGTGTGTGTGTGTGTGTGTGTGTCACTTTCGCTGTTTCGCAGTTCCATCTTCCACTGTAGCAATACTATAGTTGTGTTGAACTGTTGTTTAAATAGATGCGCTATGGAATGCGTTTAATCCAGCTCTATCTCATTAAACTAGTAGTAACAGTAATAGTTACTAGTAGTAGTAGTAACAGTAAGTACTCAGTGTTACTGCTGATATTTTGACCCGGATATTTCACTATGTATCCCTAATCCCATGTACTCGGATAGTCATATCTCATCATGAGTGAGCTGTTATCATGAGCTCATTGAGCTGCTATATGTCCACTGCTGGTCCATGATAGATCCCAGATTTCATTGTTCCCCATCTCTCTCACACACTAATGGCCATTATATCGTCATATGATATTCTCTGTGAGTTAAACTGTGTCGATGATAATTCGCTATCGTGTTTAGCTAAATACCACTCGTGCCGCTATCTCGATATCGATGTAAATCAGAGATATCACATTGAACTTGTCCAAGATAAAGGGAAGGTGCTCTTAGTGAGGTTTTTATAGTCAAAGTGCATGATATCATTGGTTTTGTCATTATTAATATAGATAGAAATTAATAATGATAGAAATTTCAGTTTTCTCTATATCATTGATGGGTAGAAGTTCGATCAATGCTTACTGCTTCTCGACTTCTTTAATAACCAGGACATGACCAGGTCCTATGATGACATGTATTAATTGTGAGTTGTGACTGTGTTAACACATGCCAAAAAACGATCTTTTCTGAGAACAAATCTTCTGGGCGCTATAATAGTTGGTTGAGAGCTAATATTGAATTTGGATTCATCATGCATTTGTTTCATCAGAGCTTTATACCAGGCCTTATTTTCATTTTTAATCAAATTCTCCTATCAGACTACAAGGCATGCAATATTCATCACATGTATAACAGACGTGGCTACTCAGAATTTAATGCTGTCCGTTACAAGCTGTGTGACTCCAGCATTGGAAACCAATACATATGCGATGAGAAATTGTAGAACTATGCTTTTTACTCTTTGTCTCCGACGAAATTTTACTGGTTTTCTGCCACCGAGCACGAAACAATGCTCGCATATCAAACTCACATTACACCAAGTACCTAGTGGGAACTTAACAGTAACACGTTGAAAGAAGAGAGGAATACTTTGTCCAGACCTGATTCTGAACTCTGAAGTATGAATATGTGCATGTATATTTGACGTTTGCATTGTCGATATATTTCCCAGACATTGTTAAGAATTCGCACCCCACCCGGCTGACTAGCAACCTAGTCGGCATGTTGACACATGTACACACACTGCATATCAGCATTTCCCGGGCTATTTCTGCTAGGGGTAGCCTCTGCCTTCTCGGCGATACGTTCATCTCAGAATCATATATGGGAGATGTCTGCAGTTTTTGCCCAGCTATGTTTTCGTCTGAATCGGCCGTCCCTCGCTCTGTATAGTTTGTCGCCGGAGCTATTTTATACTGCGGTGGAGAGACTTGTGTCATTGTGCGAGGATCAGCTGGTATAATAGGTCTTCTCTTGGCTATCGCTCCTTCCCATAATAGACATCACGTGATCCGAAACCCACAAATTTTCCCTAACACGCGCGTGATATTCAAAGTATGTGTCTCAGAACACCTATAATAGTAGCGAGCCTGGTTGATGACACCAGATAATCAGGAAACCAGGAGACACCCATATATAAACCTACGAATAGCTTGTCTCATAGGTGTCAACTGGTGTCATGATTGTATCTTGTATACGGTGTGATCATGAAACTGTACCGTTGCACTATAGTCTAGTTTTTATAGTTCTCCAAGTAGTGGAGTCTTCCATGAAATAATTTGAAAAACTTTCCTACCCTAATCATCTTGTCTTGGTACGAGGTATACTACTGCAAAACTCACATTGTTAATGTAAGACACACATGTTAGACAGCTAGATATAGCCATAATAAACCACGTGTATTGGGTTTAAACAACGTGTATTGGGTTAAACTATAAATATAATGCGATTACAAATAGCAAATACTAATAGAGTAGCTATGATATATAGCCCAGCTTTGTATTAAATAACACGGGGTTTAAATTCTAAAATTAACTTTTAATGATCGTGTTGCGCGCCGATGTGTGGTATAAGCGAAACCCTTGTGGTTACAGGGAAATATTATGCACCTGATTCCATCTCTACAGAGTACAGAAGTAAGACCCCATAGTGGTTTTGATCTCAGGTCCATGCGATACTGTTATAATTCTGCACATGCGCTTCATGGTGGAATTTGCACTTTATGCAGACAGCTGAGGCTGCATATTCCGGAATTCCAGATTCCTGTTTTGATAATAGGTAGGTATCTAGAAAATACCTATTATAATTGGGTTTATAATTAACAGACATAATATACCTACTCCTTCATAATATTCACAGGACGTATTATAGTACTCTCAGTGTTGGTATGCTAGATCGAGTCAGCTCATGTGTGTGTGTCTTGTGGCCAGCTTTAAAACTGTGGAAATTGGATTCTTGTTGTTTAACCATACTCTCTATAATTCACCCCGACTATATAACGTATCACGACACTACGTCGACAGTAGGTATTCCCTCACTTATAGTTCCCTCTGGCCACTGCAGGCCTAGCTTTCACTACGCTTTGTTTTTGCAGCAAATTTGTTTGAAACCGGGGTACCTTCTTCAGTCCAGTAGTAGTAATAGGTCATGCAGCAAAATTTTAATATTGCTTTCGAAAAGTCTGCGCCTAACCGATTCAGACAACACTATCATACTTAAACTATAGGTATCCAGGAATTGAAAAAAAGAATAACGAATCTCAAATCTGTCGATATGAAGTCTGCGATTCTGATAGATCAAGTTAGCTTGCACGGATATTAAATTTGAGAGCAATTCTGTATCGTCTCCGTCATGGTGTTGTCGTATCAAGTAATCAAAACCGTCTCAGATTTCACTGTGGCGAAGATTTTTGGGGGGGGGGNGTACAATGTGTAATGAAATTTGTGGGCATGTAATTAATATATGTTTCCTATCCAGGAGCCGCGCGTTGTTAATGATACCTACACAGTACACACTACACATATATGTGTGGGATCGTCTCGGGTGTCGCATGCCCGTGAGAAAATCTCGAGGATTACCTTGCCATGATTCCGCGTCACCATGGTAACGCTGTTTGTAACGTGGGTAACACCCAGGCTGTAAAGCTGTTATTCTGTCACCTACTTGAATGTTCGAAGTTTGACCCATATTCTGATCTCTCGAAACTCGAAAACATGTATATTTGAGTCGATTTTTAAAGATAACGAAGTTTTGTAATTGTATTCAATAGCAAAACTTATCTGAACTTGTTATTCCTATTATTGTTGAGCATGATTGTGCTTTGAGAGCGTTCACCTATCATTTCAGCCGAATTTAAACAACGGGTACCTACCTTACCGAAGTACTTACTATTGAGTTGGTGTTCTAGTAGTTGAAGTTCTAGTAGTACCACACTACCACTACCCATACTTATAATTCTATTGGTATCTTATGGAATTTGATATGAAGTATGACATCTAGAGATTGTGCTACTATAAGTTAAGATTTGCTCCTCGATCGTTTTACCCCTCAAATGGAATAAAACTTCCGCGGGATTTTGAATCGCACAATTTTCTGTATTCATCATACTTCCAATTGATTTGTACACCGATGGTATTATTACCAGCAAATTTCAATTTTTCCCAGCACTAACTGGCACAAATCCATATTGTAGTGAAACCAGCATTAATCCATGCCCGCCTTCTTCACTGCGACTCTCTTTCAGTAGTTATTGCTAAAAACAAACGGACGCTTTCGGCTGTGACAGTAAGTAATGTAAATTGTAATTGTATGACACTTCCGGATTCCGGAATCTCGACTGACACATGCCACTTATATTTGTCACGTGCACTGTGCCCTAAAATCACGTGTTTCGTGCCCTGAAGCACGTGACCCGTCCCATATAGTGCATGCCTGCTGTATAACATACTCTGCAGTTAGAAATTGCGTGGACTTTGTTTGATTCGTGCCCTGTCATCACACCACTTAATTTCAGCGTACTCCTCTATAATAGAGGACAGCAAAACTGTAATGCTATGCAGCGATTTCATATTTACAGTTGCTTCCAAGCCACTTCACCCACACATGTCTTGGGTATAAAATACCGCGACTGTCTGATCTATAGCGGCTTGTTTAGGAATTTGTATGGGAAGCCATCGATACTTGTAGTTGTTCCACACGCTCTCCTCTGTCTCCCCACTCAATTCTTTCTCTCAGTTCCTGTTACTTTTGGTACTCATATCACCTCATGATTTAAAACTATTCATATTCTATAGCATGCCTTACATGGGTGTTGCTGCATATTGACGAATACCTATTACCTAATGCCTCAAATAGTTGAAACCTTCAAAAAGTTAAAACCTGCACATATTCTCATTTGCTTCACATATGGAAATGTCGTAAAGTTTTTCCTTCAATCAGATCGAACTGGATTGTACCCAAGCATCACATCTATTTTCAACACACGGAGCTCAAAGTTCTTCCGGTTTATCTTGTAACACCTACTGCAGCCGTTACATTCTCTTTGATTTTATGCATCACTTGTTTATACATATACCTAGGTACTGTATACAGAGTAATGAGGAATTTGGAGATTTTTGGGCGTGGACGCAGTGGTCGAGATTATGCCGAATGCCCAGCCTGCACGCGGTTGAAGTTCAAATCGCAGGCCTGCTTGTTTTAACGGCCTTGATCCTGATGTATTGTCCATATTTAGGGTTTCCCTCCACGATGGCTTCAACTTTGAAGGCTGTATGTAGACTGCATGAGTACTTGCCTGTATATAACCTGTGTTAGTGTACGCCGTGACAGGTTACAGAATGCAGGGCCGATGTAGCAAATGTCTCTCACAGATGACTGGTTCCCTTGGCAGCTCTTGTTTTTGGTATCGGTTGCACTGCCAGTATACCTAGTATGTGTTTGCCAGAATTGTTGATGTTTTTAACTCCAATAACGTCCAATAACGTCCAAAGGAAGGAATATGTTCCAAAATTCCTTAGATTCTGATTAGCCTTCATGACAGTTCATTCGGCTTTTCCAAGAAAAAGCTAAATCCTTCTTACTAAATCCTTCTTACTTTGAAAGCCCTGCAGATACCTGTAATTATAGAAACGGCATTCATGAAGCGTTTACCTGTCACAGCATGTGCTTTGTGTAACCGAATTTCAACACTCGCCATGTCTCCAGTAGTCTTCAGTAACACTGACAATCTTTAGAAATGTCTCTTCATTCTGCTATAACAAAGAATTTAGAATCTCGACTTAAGTACCAGCACTAATTTAATGCCATGTTCAGGCCTCATTCCTTACACACTATCATAACTGTATCGTAAGGTGTTCCCCAATGATAGTGTTTTGAAGTCGATGACAACTTACTACTTATTGCAACTATATATATAGGACGACTATTTCACAGCGCTCACCGAGCTGTTTCTCCCAGCCACGCGAGTTCCTATTACTTTTCTTCAGAACCCAGCACTATTTTTCTAACTAAAGTGCTGTTGCTGTTCCTACAGTGATCACGTCTGACATTTGTCAGCTGTCACAGCCTGACCATCACTTTTTCTCTGGATAATTTTCTACAATCAATATATTGTGTACCGTATGGATATTTTTGCGTTCATCTCATTGACAACTTACAGTTGAAGCTATATAAGTCAAAGGAAACGAATTGAGAAATGTTGAATTATATCTGGAATTGTTCGCAGGCAACTCTTGTCACCGTCAAGCTTTATTATCGTGCTTGATTTCAGCCCTGCTGCACAAAATATTATCGGGCATAAGTCCGTTTGCCACTTTGGCCAGGCGCCAGTCTTACGCAGGTCTAACGCCGGTATTATCCATAGCATACATCCTATGATTCTCATCCAAACTATTTGTTTTAGCTGTTGGCCTGTGTCACAACTCTGCCTCTGTGAACGATGGCCCCATCCACCAGTGAGCCCACAACGTACCCACAAGCCACCACGTACGCAGGTGGGGACACAGCATCTGTGGTGGATCTGCCCGACCCATGGCTCTACCGTGATCTCAACATACTGGGCGTTTTCCTCTGGATTGCCATTGTGATAGCACTCCTGGGGAATCTGGCGTGTTTCTACGCTGTCTACAAGAACATCAAGAAGATTCTGGAACACCCGTTTTTCCAGTCGAACATACTGTGTATACTCCTGTCTGCGGCTGACGTGTTGTTGGTGTTGCTAGTCGGTATTCCTGCTGCCCTCTTTTTCTGTACAGCCGGAGCTACAGGGGAGCGTGCTTCATTTCTCAATGTGGGCCTTGGTGATGGATATTACAATCGGTAAGTCATGCGATAATCACAATTATCATTTGTAAATTATCAATTGTAAGTTATCAATTGCACTGAATAACTTGCCCCGCCCTTCATCAAGTGTAACTGACGAGTGACGTTCTTTTCAGGGCAATCATTGAGCCACTTACGGACTACTTCGTGTGGCTACAACTTCTTGTAATAGTGGCTATCTGTGTGGACAGAGCTGGGCATATCTGCCGTCCCCTCACCTACACGTTCTCCATCAAGACGAGTGGGACTGCCCTGGCATGTTTCTTCTGTCTCCTCCTTCCCTTCATTCTCCAAACCATCCCTTACATCGTGATGGTGGAGAAGACTATCAGTCAGAACCTAGACGAAATGACCCTAATTGGGTGTGTGCCTGGTGATTACTCTTGTATGATCCAGAAATCTTTCTCATGCGATGATTTCGGGCATTTCAAGGAGCTTAAAGGCAACAAACTCTACGACGCCGCTGAACACCCATTGTTCCTCAGTAAGTTGTTTGTAATTCCATCATCACTCATATATCAATCCCCGCTAACCGCGGCGTATATATCTGCTCGTAACTGTGACTATAACCACACCCCAGCGTGCACGGTTGCGTTGCCTAGCAACAGAGTGGACGGGGAAGGGAGGTTGTCCGAGATACACAAGATGCAGTGGTGGGAGAGTGTCTCTCATCCACTGATGTTATTCCTCGCAGCCACGGCACTCGTGGTATCCAACTGTCTCATCATCTACAAGTTGGTACAGAGCTCCCGATTCCGGAGGAGCAACATGTCCCGGCCAGCATCGATAAAGGAAGAGGGAGAGCAGTGAGTATCAGTTTTCCCGAATTTCAATGTATTATTAAGTAAGAATCGTAGCTAGGATGCGTGTCTTATTGGCCTAAAATCGTCTCACAAGTCTATATCGTCCTATCCACGTCTCAAGAAACAATGTAACACGTACTGCTGTCGACATGTCATGTGTCAATTTTCAAGCGCAGTCGGGAATTCTTACAAATACAACCGGGTTGCATATCCAATAAAAACCTCATATTGCTTTCCTCTGACCTAGTTGATCTCACTGGTCTCCCCTTGACACCGCTCTAATTCACACCATGTTTTCCACACAGGGTGACACGAATGGTCCGACTGAACAGTACAGTGGCACTGATACAATCAGTGTTGCTCGTAGCTGCATCCCTTCCTCTCCGAATATACCAGATTGAGGAGAAACTGCATCATTTCTACCTGGACAAATGTGCACTTGAGGAGAACCAGGACAAGTACTACTGTGGATTCAACCACAGAAACTATCATGATGTACGGCTGTTTCCCAATAAAATGTTATTGAGTCGTACATGAGATATTCTGCGCACGCGATACAATGACATGATTTCAGAAATACCTGCTGGTCGCAAAGATGCTCATATTCCTGGGACCAATGTTCAACCCGTGGTTGTATCCTATAAGGATGGCCAGTATCAGAACTTTCTTTACGGCCAAAAAACAGTCCCTCGCTTCGTCCGGTTAGTACTCCGACCTATACAATATTCTGACCTATACTAATACTCTGACATATACCAATACTCCGACCTATACCAATACTCCGACCTATACCAATACTTCAACCTATCCTATACCAATACTTCGACTTATACCAATACTCCGACCTATACCAATACTTCGACCTATCACATATACCAATACTCCGACCTATACCCATATTGCAGCTCATCACTATATACATACACCAGAGATATCACTATAGCCTATTGATATCGCAAGTGAGGTATTGGACTGTGGTTACTTAAAAACAATGCTCAGTGAACATGCGATACGGATACTACTGACTTTGACATCATGAAAATCATATCGAATCCGGTATTATAGTTGGTGAATGGATCCTATCAGTGACCTAGGTTTCAGCTAAGCGGGTGTTCAATCAACTTAGACAAGTTAATAATCCCGGTGCTGGTAATAAACATGGTTCACCAAGACACATTCACTATACCTGTATGTGTGACGTCACCGTGAGTATGTGTGGTATTTGAGCCGCGTCCACTCAACAGCAAGACTCGAGATTGTGGTGGAAAAACAAACTATTTGTTCTGAGAAAATATTATCCTATTTTACTGGGCACACCCTGTTTTACGGTGGAAACTCTCAACCGAATACCGATATTGCTCAATTCTTTTTCCCTCATCTCGATTTCTCACTATGGGTAATCTCGTGTAGAAACTCAAAAAGTATTTTTGAGTATAATCTCTTTCTTTAAATGTGCGGTTCAGGTAAATGTGTTATAACTCAACGAATAGTAATACTAATAAACTTAAAAGTTGAACGTTGGGTTCAAATTCTATCAATCTATCGTGTGGGAGACTCAAGGTCAAATTGAAACACAAAGCCAGTCATATTAGCTTGACTGTTCTTGGCTAGTACAGATCACGTGTGTATCATATGTTCGAAGTAATTCTATTTATATCCTTCACTGCAAGATTAAGGTCACACACCCACACACAAGCATACACACACACATCATACACCCTGCTGTACAACAGTCAAGGAAACACACATCATACACGGGCTGATCTCGGCTTAGGATGAAGGGAGGTATACAATTTGATGAGATCATGACCAAGTACTGAATGGGGAAGAAACTCAGAAAAGTATGGGATTGACCGGGGCAATCCCATACTTTCCTGAGTTTCTTCCCTATTCAGTACTTGGTCATGATCTCGTTAAATTGAATATCATATGATCCGTGTGGAATAGTTTGAAGTGAGAGCGATTCGAGGATGATCTGGGGCGGGCACAGTGCGACAGCAGTAACCATGTTTAGAAGTCAATGTGAGAAGCATGTGTGTGTGTGACTGACAGAACCGCCAAGTTGTGTGCCAACATGTGTGAAAGTATATTATGTGAGATGAGAAAATCCTGCACTTGAAAAACAGTGAGACAGACGACTGTGGGTGAAGTGATACAGGGGAACCCTATCACCGTGGGAAGAGTACACGTCACGTTAGATCACCATTTCAGCTCGACGCCTGACCCTCAGTAGCAGAGCTTCTACTTTCCGGTTAAAACGGAGCAAGAAAAAGTTTGTATATTTGTTTGTGCTATGAATCGACGTTTTGAATCGCTGCTACCCATACTTTGCATGCGTTTGTAACTGTTTTGAAATCAAAATAAAGATGCAGAGACTGCTCTGATAATTTACAATTTATGGAATCAATTTTACTTGGCTGGTTGCTGTCAGGAAGAATCATTTTTCTGAATCATTCCAAAACGCGATTTGCTCATGACTAAGATTTTAGCCGTTTATTTTTAATTCCAATCGGTAGACGACGATAAGGACAATTAATCATTGATTGATTCCTTCTATCTTGACCGAGGGATTGTGCTGAACAGCTATGGTATTCTCCACCCTTTGTTGTGCTGAGTGCTGGCCACGAGAGAGTAATCTGTAAATCAGTAGCTTGTCAGACATGACAAGTGTTGAGTCGATTCAAATTGCTTGGCGTCACAACAATATTAATGCTGGCCAAGGAATCTATTTGTAATCGATTAGGTACTTTGTTGAGTGCAGTATATCTGTATTCTGTAGTATGCATGAAAATATTGTCGTAGGTATTTGCATGATTTGGCCGTTATGTCATCAAGTTTATTAACGACATTTTTGTCGTTTAACTAGCTGGAGCTGCGAACTGCTGGTTATGGTATAAGTAGGTATAGGTACTCCGCTGGTCTAACTCTAACTCTAAGAGTATGTTTTTCCGGACAATATTGAAGCTGGCTGACATGGCTGACATTTATAGCTTTCACCCTTTATAACACTCCAATCCTTCATATTTGTAACACTAACAGGAGTTCATCGTTTCCCTCTCACTCAATGCTATCCTATTCTAATCATTACTCAATGTTGGGAAGCGATGGAGTGATCATTTTTAATTGTTCACTGAACAATGAACTTTTGATTAGGATTATACAATATGTAATTGACGAAGTTATCTCCAACTAACTCCCCCCCTCCCGCAGTAAATACGTCTCTATTGCGACTCAAGACACGAGGGTCGCTGATTGTAAGCTCAACTCTAACTCGGACCAACCTGAACACAGCCGTTTCGCCGGCAGCGGAGGACGAGAAAAAGTAGAGGGGAAGTCGAGTGTCCTGCTTACTCTGATCAATAATGGAGAGAACATGACGTCAGGACTCATGAGCTCAAACCAGTACTCGCGGCTGTGATCCCACATGTAACATGAGGTTGAGAATGAGAGTTATGATCGGCGCGAATACATTCAGTGATCGCGAAAAACTAAATTGCATCGAATATGATCGATATCATGAACGAAGTGAAATGAATATATCTTTATTTATTCTTTTATTTCTGGATTAAAATAAATTTTCATGATGGTTCATCGAATATGTAAGATCATGGAATATGCTTGTTCTACTGAAACGAGTTGTTTTGATATCTGTTTTGATAGTGATTCGACTGGTTGAATGCCTCGCTGTTAACTTATAATTGCCATATCACAACTGTGTATATTATCTCTGATATAAATAATTCCTTATGAAAACCAGGGCCGATAATGGTCATTAATGTTGGCATCATTTTGATGATGCGGCCTTCTTATAATTACTTTAGCTTTTTAAAGATCAAATACTTATTGCATTTGCCATTTGTGATGTCAAAAAGTAAAACACATCCAATTTGAACAATTGATTTGATAATGATACATGGAACATCATCATGACTCTAGATATTGACGTTAATCATGATAAAGACTTATTTTGTACACTGAAATATGCTTCGATATTTTGTAACTATGTTCAATTTTACTTCGGTCTTTCAAAGACGTCAAATAAGCTGGCAAATTCATGCATCAATCCTTGCGCGCATGATTTTCAGTTTCTTTTGTGCGCGTCGTAAACTCGACGCGCGCAAGCATACAAACTGCTGAAAAATGACTTTGTCACTTGTGTCAAGCTTAGCGCGTTACCTAAACGTGTGATCCCAAACTGGACATTTCCCATAAGTTGGCAATTTTCAATTAAATCCATAAAGAAGGGCTCAAGCAATTTGAGGTTGATTAGTTGAGAGTTTATCCATCACTTAAAATCGTCGTAACATCCAGATAGCTTTCATAGTAGCGGAATTTGTCATATTATAGAGTTTCAGTCAGTACCTACATGGTCTACAACCATAACTAAACGGTCATGTAGAGGTACAATGTCTATAGCAACTGCCATGTCTCCTCATTAGCTCAACACTCTGTATATATGTACACGGTTAACCACGCCGTGCATCAGCTAGCTATCCGGTTAGGTTCCACGGCATAGCCCGCCACCCCAACATCCTTCGTCATGATATTACAGCTGACATAGACAGTCCCCTGACTGCGAACACGGGTCACTTCTCTACCGTCACTCTGTGTTATGAACTTGGGGTCCACAAACTCGGGCCTCGTCCCCAGCAACCAGCTCGTGAATTTCTGGAGGTAAGACGTGGACTCCGGAACGAACATCGGCATCTGAAGGTTACCAATCAGTGGTTAGATGATAGGTTACATGAACAAGTGTAGGTTACATGAACAAGTGTATCTAGAATGGTTTTATTGGTATTTAGAACATGGTACCAGTGGAATGAAGTGCGGTTACGAGTCAGTACCTCGAGTTTGTGAGAGCCAGGGAGGGGTGGAAAGAGAACGGTCCCGTATCCCCTGACTACGTCCCTGCCAAACATGTCCAGTCCATAAACTGAGACTACCAGCCTCGGCCAGCCGTATGGGTTCGTACTTTTGAGAGTAACCTGTGGTATGTGCATGATATTACAGGGGTCATGTACAATGTACATTGTACAATGTAAATTGTGCACTGTGACGTGTACATAGTACAATGTGCAAATACAGCGTACATAGTGTAGAGGTATACAGTATACACTATCCAGTAATTCCATCATGAATGTATGCATAATAAGTAAGTCACAGGATTGAGAAATCCCATACCTCGATTGGGAAATTCCATACGAATTTCTGTTTCTCATCTTTCGTCTTCTTCGTTATTTGAGAGGTACCCTCTTCTAGTCCTGATAAGAGGTCGTGATCAGTTGACGGATATATCTTCAGATTTCACGAATTCATAATTCGGTTCTTGATTGGGTTGAATGGCCACATTGTACTATATAATCTGATAAGCAGCAACAAATGAGAATAATGCTTCCGCCTTATGATCAGGAGAACCTAATGATTGGGAGGAAATGCGAACCTATATGGTCCCATAACAAGTAGTTTGGTCCACACTATAAACGATCTATGAGGACATGTGTTTCATTCGCTCATCATAGTCCTACCGACACAACTACATGTTGCCGAGAATGAATTACATTGCTACTCCAATTTTTATTTTCATTCCTGTTCCAACTGCCCCTGCTTCCCCAGCTCCCCCTCCCATTCCCTCCACTCCCACTCCCGCTACTTCCCCAGCTCCCACTCCCCCCC
>CAMPET010000267.1:24960-35334 GCA_946803715.1 Beroe ovata
TGTGTGTGTGTGTGTGTGTGTGTGTGCAGCGTGTGAGCCCTGTGACGGAAGAAAGCGATGTTTCCCGGTATTTTAGGCCAGGTTTACTTATGTTGTAGGAGGCGTGTATCAGACCCATTACCCAGTTTTCTCCTGAGCCTGACACCGCATTACAATTATAGATCGTTTATAAAGCTGCTTCCGTATTGACAATGATAATGGGACGTTATCACATTAGGCTGTTATATGAGACAATGAAAGGGCCTGGTGAACCTCGCCTACACTTTGTTTGATCAACAACTATGAGCGTAGCCTTCCTCTGTTTATACCTTTCTTTCGTTCGGAAATTTTAGTTGTGGTATGCCACGTACCACTGATCCAATTCATAAACCGCAATTCACAGACCGCAGTCTGAGGGTCCTGGAGCATTCATGTAAGAATTCCTACTTTGTTCTTTATTCGCCAATTTACCGGTCATTTGCGCGCTATGTATTGCCCGACCGGCGACCATTGATATATCACCTCTTTCCACAAATTCTAATTTGCCCGCTACGCGGATTCAAATATTCGATTCAGTGATGCTCTACATAATAAACATGGCGCCAGGCCGCCAGGTATTGCCGCAATGAAACAATTCGGAGGAGGGCCTGGGCAGGCGCATTGTTTCGATTATCCATGCGTGTAGAACTTCACGGAGTCATTGTAGTCATCCGCACAAATATTTACCCTGCCATACATATCCGTAAACATACACCAGCACACTTATACACACACACTTACACACACACTTACACACACACACTTACACACACACAATTACACAACGAACAAACGAACATTTATACAATCCCAAATATTCGACTTGTGTTTTATTCAGTTTCTCTCATGGGATATATTTGTACTTTACTTGTTATATGAGTTCAATGTGGCAAGCACTACGTGGAATATTGTAGGGGAGTAGGGAGAGAGGGGGAAGCAATGTTTACACCGCGTGTTTGCAGTCCGTTATTCTCACTTCTCATACATATTCTCATACATATTCTCATATACAGAGATGATACAGCCCCACTGTCTCTGATGATATGCACCCGACTAGGGCCCCTGGCCCTGTTCGATTCTTGGATTCTAATACAAACCGGTTGTCTTTCGATTGTGAGGCATTCGAGTCGCGGTGAAAATCACAGAAAGCTCATGTTTTTGTTTCCTCTATAATCATTGTGATACCTTTAAATATACTTCTACTTATCTTCTACTCACGCTGTCACAAGCAAGAGAGATTGTTCCCTTGCAAATACACGTTCACTCTTCCCTCAAGATTCACCACATTTTGAGAGGGATTTTGTTCGAGGGAGAAGTGAGGCAACTGTAAAATAGACAATCGAACACATTTTTTATTGGTCTAAAATCCACGCCACGTGATGCTGTAAGAGAGTTTGGGTGTGTGTGACTTTGTGAATTGCGAAGCATGCGCCGTGATTGCTACGTTTTGATTGCATTAGACCGGCTTTAGACCTGCGTATGACCGGCGCCTGGCCAGAGTGGCAAACGGACTTATGCCCGATTTTTGAATCTCATGGCGTCGATCAGAATGGTTGTTAAAGAGGCAGGAGCTCAGAAACCCTTACCTTTTGATTCACACCCTCTTTTATTGAGAAAGGATCAGTTTTTCCATGTGATATCGCGGGTGTACTTTGGGAAAGGTAAAATAGTTGAATGAAATATCTATAGCGCTACCCTGCAATATAGCAGTAATGATAAACATAGACTCTGTCAGTGGTAATATCGCTCCAGTCATCATCGTGTAATTTGCATGATTGGAAGTCCTAGTGAACCAGACATATTGAGTGATTTTCGCTCCTTCATAACACACAATGTAATCCAACTTCAGACTTCATCCCAGCCTCATAAGATGTGACAGCTTTGCTTGTGAACAATTTTCTATTGCGCGTCATCTTCTACCGATACTGTGTTTAGGATAATGTATAGCACCAATTATTGGGTAAGCACTGCCAGCCTCGACGCTGTATCTATGGTTACCGATCGTAGTTATAGTGACCAATTAAGGTCATTGATCACGATAGCTATACCTTCATATTGTTTGCTCAACTAATAGCCGCGAAGTTTACATATTTCACTCCAAAATGTTTTCTTTGCGATTGTTCTCACGCTAATAAGGTTTATAAATCACGGTGCGAACATATATTCCCAAATCCTATTGCCAATTCCAGAGATCCTATTTCCGGAATCCGAGGCTAGGTTCCCAGAATCTGACAAAGATCGTGATCAATATCTCCAATGTTGGCGCTTTCAACCTTGATTCTTGTTTTCCAGGAATAAGCACAGCTTCATCAACTTGATCATTGAGTGTATGACATTCATGTCAAATTCAGTACCGTTAGGTTGTCTTCAGTTTTAATGTCTAATCCGGCTACATATACAAATTTTGGTGTTCTGGTTGAAATCCATAGTCATTTTGTGCACCAGATGGTACAACGTGAGATACACCATTACAATGGATATGATCAGTAGTGGAAGTGAGACCAATTATTGGTGGTGATTTGCTCTTACATACGGTCTTATCCCCTAAGCTGAGCATATATAGTGTATTTTGTACTAAAACAGTGAGAGAAGCTATGCTCAGCATTTACCTGGTCTATTATCTACTGGTCATATATCATACTTGTGCCTACTCCCCCTGTCCATAAATTGTCTGCGTTTGTTTGTGTCTGTACGTGTCCACTGTCCATGATTGTGTGTGTGTGTGTGTGTGTGTGTGTGTGTGTGNTGTACACATAACTTTTGACTTCAAATTATCGAATGATCTCACTAATAAAAGTGACAGGTGTTCATAATTCCGGAAGAATTCCCGAAATTCGCGTATTAATACATTTATTAAATCATTAAATCAAACTTTTCGTGCGATCACGCTAACAAAACTGATATTATTATTAAGAGTTACGCAGGATAAAACATCTGTTTGTCGCTATATCTGAATTCTCAATTTACAATATCTGAAGATGTTCCGACGCTCAGATGTCTCACACAGATGATGGAGAGAGAAAGTGAGTGATCGGTGTATATTTCACATGATGCAGTGTTATATATTCTCTAGAGCTTATATATATATAGGTAGTTCTTTAGTCTTAGCTTCGTTTTTGCATCCTCTGTTATAGAGATTATAGTGTGATAACGTGGTCTACAGCTGTACACTTTACTTTCGATGTTTTTCTCCAGCGAGGGGTGTTTGATAGGAATCTTGATTCTTGGCCAAGGATTAGACATTGTCTAAGTCAGTTATCGACATGATTTTCGCTCCATACAAACACTTAACAAGTACACACACAATTACGCGCGCGCCCTGAAACTCGCTTTCTGGATATACACACACACACAGACACACACGTCACACCGACACAGACACACCCACACACAAACACACACAAACACACACACACGCACACACACACACACACAGACAGACNCACACACACACACACACACTGACAGTGGTATATGTTGACACCGCATTCCACTGGGTGATCTAACGCTCTTAACTCAATAATGATGATAATCATAATTTATACGAGAGAGTAAATCTGATCAGTGCTGATTGGCGCTGTGTAAACAAAGTCTCCCCTCTTCCCTAGCTTCATTTGTGTTTGTATGTGTGTTTACATGAGTGTGTGTTGCACTTGCATACAAACTTGTTCCGTTTTCTATTTCCCTTCTCTATTTACTGGTCACTTTACTTTGCAGCATTGCGCCACACTACTGATCATTCCTGTATTGCCGGATTCGTTCCCCTTTCCACTAAATTACAATAGTATCAAATTTGTCGTGTACTGCAAATAAAACATTTTACTGAAATAATTTAATTTTTCACTCTAGGGTTAAGGGTTTACTTTTGGTTGGTATTTTCACTGAGTTCTCGACTTCATGCAGGTAATCTGCATGTAAAAGAGTAAAAAGCAGAGCGTTAACTGGTAAAATTGAGACACAGTGTCTGTGTGTATTCGTGGAATGTGCCTCATTTCTCAAGATTGAAACGAAAATCTCTGATCGTTTACTCGTTTTGTTACGTTTCTTCGCGAGCACTGATTTTTCTCGGCACTGTTTGACACTGAATTCAATAACATTGTGAAAACATCGCTCACATTGCTTCAATAATCCACAATCGTAGTTAATTAATAAAAAAGCATCTGCTCGATTTTGAATCCATCTACAATTTTCATCCGACAAAATTCATTTTTCAGAGATCATAATTTTTCACATGACCTAAAGTGACAGGGAAGCTCCAAAGTTATGTAGATTGTAGCCATGTCTCGCTGCTTGATTCGCAATCAGTTATGTAATTTAATTAAAATGGGAATAACCTTCCAATATTCTGCAGGAATGAACCTCTAGTCCATGACCGTCTCTTTCTCATTAATTATATTATTGCCTACTCTATAGGGAGATACATGGGTGCCAAATTTTGAGTATTCTCTGGAAAAAATCAGTTTTTAACCTCATAATTCTCCAGAAATGCCCATCTATTTTCTGTACAGAAAATCACTACTTGTACTCATCGTGAGAAGAGCTGTATATTGAAAGAGATGAATGCAGCATCGAGCAGTGTGGTACTAAAAGTATAGGTCCGGATCACATGATATATTCTCCTGTGTATACTGTGTATCTTCTATCCCAGTGCGACTAATTGGATTCTACAAAGTCCAACTAGGGCAGGATTGGAGACCTAAACATTACCCTAGCTGAACACGACCGGGATGGAAACCAAGTAGCTGCATGCGTATTACACATGCAGCTACTTGGTGGAGATATGCCCGGGGACACATGCATCATGTAACACATAGTATAACATAATGCATGTGCCCCTGGGACACCGCGTATTTCTGTCATTTCCTGCCGAATGGCTCATACCATTCTGCTGAATACTATGAATACTATTATCAGTGCATAATATCTAGACCAGTAGGTATGAATGAGTGGCGACGAAACTGGCAGTGATGCGAGACACTTATTACAGATAATTATAGTTTTTACCATGAGCCACTGGGGAGTGGGGTACGGTTAGTTAATGGTTATCTGGAGCGCGTTAATGTTTTCATAGTCTGTCACGTGATCTTGGTAAAGCAGTGATGTCAGCAAGTTGTGACGAATGAGACAACAGTCAACAATCGTCACAGACCTGTTCTGACGAAATGGTGTCAACGCATTCCTTGTCGACGTTCCTTCGTCACAGTTTTGCTGTGGTGTCAGCAAGATGTGACGAATCAATCCGCATGTGCTGAGTGCTGACGTAGTGGGGTCAACGCATACACACACATTCACACGCACAAAGTACACACACAGTACACACACATTCACACACACAATACACACAGTACACACACAAACATACACACACAGGTATTGACACACACACGCACATCTCATTGACCGCAACCCATGTATTTTCTCACTCAAACAAGATTAAAGTTGACATATGAACAATGACAAGAAACCAATTCATACGAATCCTCTTTACCCCTCCCTCTCTCTCCCACTCCCCTTTAAAGCTCTTATCTCTCTTCTAACCTTCTCTAGCCTGCCGTGTGTTCTGTAATGATGAACGATTAGCCAAACACACACACACACACACACACACACACACACACACACACACTCACACGAACACACACACACACAAACACACCAACTCAGGCTATTTTCCCGATTTATTATAGCTGAGCCAAACTATTGGCTACCGATAACTCGACTTGGACCGTGTTTATGTCCTCGCATAATCCATATTATGTACAATCTGAATATGGAATTTGCTGTTATCTATTGTTATGTTGAACCGCGCGCTGCATGCTTATCATATTCATTATCCCACACACGTGGTGTGGTATAATTCGTTGATTGATCTTCTATAATGCTTATCTCTAATTAGGTATCGACCGACTACAGCTTTAATGCTTATTTCTGAATATAATCGATCAACTAGCAGTCAATCTACTACTTTAATTCTTCTACTATAGTGCTTATCCCTGACTAATCGATCCCTTATGATTCCTAGGCTGATCCGAGCATCCCCAATCATGTGAGATCACTTGCATTCCAACCCTTCTTGAGTTCCCAATCACCATGCAAAAAATCAAGTTGTACAATGCGTGCATCACTTGCACGCAGATTTGTACATTTGCAGACCATCGCACGAAAAGACACCGGCTATCAGTCCTCCCCACTATGACATCACTATGACATCACCTATCATCATGTACTCGAGTATTTATTGGACTGAATCCGTGTTTCTGTGACAGTGTCCCGTATTTATAATGCAGGCGTCATCTCCTCACGTTTACACGTCTCATTACACGTGAAACAACTCTGCACGTCAAAACATGGTGCGTCAACGCGTTGTTTTAGAGTCCTAATGCTCCCATTTTGACCTCTGCCGTACTTATGCATGATAACGGGTTAAATAGTATAGCTATCGGATATAAGGTGTTGTTCTTGTTGTGTTTGCGATGGTGCTACGATAAGTAAACCATTGATCACGCTACTATTGTCCAGTGCGCCCGGGCACTCCTGTAGTTAGATCCATGTCACACATAATTCCGCTTGGGCCTTGGATCAAGGTCCTGAGGGATGTATATTTTCTTAGACTTGGTGTATATAATATTGGTCTGATCAGTGATCATGACTACCTTAGGTATACGAGCCTTCTTTTGGTGAGGAACACGTGCTTTCACCACGTGTTGCTATCACGTGATTGGTGAAAAGCACGCGAATCGTTGTGGAGTCACCTTCTGGCACGTTGCCCGCTCCTCTTCAATATTTGAACTCAAACACTAGACGCATGACAAATGATTCGTCCGCGTTTTTACACAGCTGACTAAGCACTCACTGTGACCCATACCCACAGTTTAAATCACTGTCATATCATGTACAAAATAGTTATAGTCGGAGATTCTATGATGATCTCGATGATATGGATTAATCAATCACCAATCTTATGCCGGTTTCGTCGTTCACTTTCCGTTAACGCCACTATTATAGATGTGATATTCGTATTGTTCGATTTGCGCAGGTCTCTTGTCTTCCCCACGTGGTGTCCATATAAGGGCATTGCACGTGACACCACAGTTTTTCTGGATGTAATATTCTCTTTGTCTCATATATACCGTACATAGTTTGTGTTACGCACACAATCACACACACAATCACACACACACACATTCACACAAACGTGTAGTACGGGTGTTTGTTTTGTTCTATATGTTTTGTGAGCAACTCATTATCATGTGTGTTGTTGTTATAGCGCAATGTGGATATATACTACGTGTGTTTGTGTTTGTGTTAGTGTTTGTGTTAGTGTTTGTGGCTGTTTTATAATAGGTGTACAGTTTACACAGTGTTAGCATTTCTTCAATTCTTTTATTTGGACACAGTTCGCCAGTTCTTTATAGAATTTTCTCTCTCCCTATTCATAATTTCGAACTAATCGTTTGTGCACGTGCAAATCATGAACCATGTGGTAGGAAATGAGCTCATCTTATCACATCATCAAACTGGTGATCTCATTCGCTCCTATATGAGAGCTCTACCACATAGTTTATTGACTGGTCCTTGACCCAAGCTCTTTTTTCCGTGTAATTTTTGACGGTCTTCCAATATGTCATTTTCAAGATTCAATGTTTAACCCCCTCCCCTTTATCTACGGCTCTCGAACGGTTTAAGTTAACTCACTGATACACGTCACAATAGGAAAACCTTGAACATGGCCTCTTCCGAATTGCACACCCCTACGGTCAACAACGAGTGTAGAATAATTTTTTCCGTCTAAACCTTTTTTTCTTTTTCTATTGTCCTTTTTCGGGATCTGCTCTTAAGCAATCATGACAGTTACCTATACACCTAGTTTTTAGCTTCTTGGAAGGAGTTGTTAACGGGTGTTTGTTAAGGTTTGTTGTTAAGGGTTGTTATAAACGTTGTCAACGGTTATGTTATGGCACGTGTTTAATGATCGTAAGAACTTGTCACGTGACACGTTTATTACACAAAATTTCTCCAGTTTTTAGATCGTGCAAATTGTGAGTGACATCATGTGGAATCTCGCCCTCCGTTGGGAATTGCCATTCATTCCAATCATAATGAGATGACGTGTCGAATTCCAATATATGGAGCAGCTTGCCGGGCCAATGTTTGATGTGGAATGTTGATGATATAATATCGAGTATTCGTTTTGCGATGTAAAACCCATAGATTACAGCTCCAGATAACAAATCAAGTGTATTTTGCAGTGTAGAATAGTCTACATCTACCCGGTATAGATTCTACCGCAGATAGACTAGATTTTTATAATTTAGCGAAGCGCGTACTCATCTCGTTGATCGTTCCCAGCCTTTTCCAAGAAGTGAGATGGTAGCTCACTGCTGCTCTTAATTTACACAAACTGCAGTACTATCTACCCCCTCTCCTCCCCTTTAGTAGCATGTGCCAGTGTGTTGCCTCCTTCACCTAGCACAACGTGCTCCTTCATAAAAGTTCCTGAATTTATTCATGTCTGGCAAGGAAACCAGCGTATGTGTGTGTGTAAAGTAGGTACCATTATAGTAGTAGAGATGCTAGCTTGCCCTCTTGAAGCTGGTTTTGGTGGTTTAACTTATCATCTTTCTCACGGAATTGTGTATGTCTAGGTATTGTGTTTGTCTAGGTATTTCATAGATCATTAACAAACGGTTTTTGGACTCTTGGTTTGGTTTATCTTCTTATCACCGTGGCATTTACTTATTTATCAGGAGGGTAAACTAATTGTAGGATTGTTTTCTTAACCCCATATCACGTGATACCAGGCTGTAGCATAGTTTTGGTGTACACTTCAGAATCTACAGTAGCTTGCCGATTGGTGATACACTCCTCATACGTGGTATGTTGTAGGGAATGGAGCATATTTTACATGGAATAGCTATCCACTATTATGAATATCAGAGAGCAGTTGAACTTAAGAGGGAACGATTGGGGATTGAGTTCCTATCGATTACAGTGTACAAACATCCTCATAATATTGTAGCATTAGGAGTAGGATTGGGCGAGACGGGCGTGTACTCATGTGAGCGAGTATTATACAGAGTTCTATTAGATCGTGTTCTATAAGTTTGTGTACTTAGTTCTATGAGTTTGCAGTCTCGTATACTCTTTCCGTAGCACTTCAGTTGTTTGTTAGGGGGTTCCTATAGTAGGAAGTATAGTTACTAGTTAGTGGGGGGTTCCTATAGTAGGAAGTATAGTTAGTGGTCCGATTCAGTGAATGCGTTTGAGATATCAGGCGACTCTTCACGAGTTGAGGAAGAGAGAAAGAGGGAGGGAGTGAGTTCCGAAATCACAGACTGGTATTACGATTGTGAGGTGAGCACTATGATTGTCCCTGAGTTCCATTACAATTGAACACCACTGCTCACATGGAATATGATGTCCTGGTGAAACCTCAATGTGTGTAGTTCATACTCACGTGTTCAATGTTCATGGGATATGTATATATTCGGAGTGCAGTACAGCTGTTCCTCTATAGTGTGCCACTACTAGTATTGGGAGGAGAACGTGACTATGTGAGAAAGTCAACTCATTGCCAAGTGTGTGTGTGTGTGTGTGTGTGGGTNCTACAGTAGCTTGCCGATTGGTGATACACTCCTATAATACGTGGTATGTTGTAGGGAATGGAGCATATTTTACATGGAATGGCTATCCACTATGAATATCAGAGAGCAGTTGAACTTAAGAGAGAACGATTGGGAATTGAGTTCCTATCGATTACAGTGTACAAACATCCTCATAATATTGTAGCATTTTAGGAGTAGGATTGGGCGAGACGGGTGTTTACTTATAAGAGCGAGTATTATACAGAGTTCTATAAGATCTTGTTCTATAAGTTTGTGTTCTATAAGTTTTGTTCTATAAGTTTTGTTCTATAAGTTTGCAGTCTAGTATACTCTTTCCGTAGCATTTCAGTTGTTTGGTAGGGGGGGTTCCTACTTCCTATAGTAGGAAGTATAGTTAGTGGTCCGATTCAGTGAATGCGTTTGAGATATCAGGCGACTATTCACGAGCTGAGGGAGAGAGAAAGAGGGAGGGAGTAAGTTCCGAAATCATAGACTGGTATTACGATTGTGAGGTGAGCACTATGATGTCCCTAAACAATTGAACACCAGTGCTCACATGGAATATGATGTCCTGGTGAAACCTCCATGTGTATAGTTCATACCTACGTGTTCAATGTTCATGGGATATATATTGGGAGTGCAGTACAGCTGTTCCTCTATAGTGTGCCACTACTACTACTTATACTTGGAGGAGGAGAACGTGACTATGTGAGAAAGTCAACTCATTGCCAAGTGTGTGTGTGTGTGTGTG
>CAMPET010000267.1:48190-64930 GCA_946803715.1 Beroe ovata
CATACACAACACACACACACATACACAACACACACACACAGTATACACACAACACACACAGTACACACACACAACACACATATCGCCCAACCCTCAAAAAGTACCCTCTCTCAGCGGGTGGTACTGCGACAGCAAAAGGAACAAAGACAGTGGTATTTGAGTGGACTGACGCCGCCAAAGCTGCTATTCAACCCTTCCAGTCAAGTGCAGCTCTGGGCCTGAAATACGAAATGAAGCTTGCCATGACAAATACCCCTGATACCATCGTTGAAACCAAGGAAATAAGTGAGTCATAAAGAGATAGAAAGCCATCGGACACTATCTTAGTCATGATTTAAATATGTCTTCCTTTGATCAGAATAGGTGGATATAATTAGGTTGATAGGTGGACAATTAGGCAACGAATTAGTTCGTTCACGGGATTGAAATATGGAATATTTCAGGTGTAGCTGACATGCATAACTCTTATGAGTACGACGGCACTGACAAAATGGTCCCGGTACAGTCGTACAAGGTGTCGATAACATCGATCACAAACTTCGGCTTCGGTGGGACGGGCACCATTTCTTTCACTACAGGTAGTCATTTGTGGAGTAGGAACTTGTGTGTGTGTGTTTGTGTGTGTGTGTGTGTGTCTTTGTTTCTGCACACATCATACACACACATACACACACGAGCTATATAGATGAGTGTGTGGTGGATAGTGTTTGTATGACGTTGTTATATAACAACTACCTATTTGTTGAGTTGGCAGCTGAAGCTCTTAATTTCAGCTTTTCCGGTTTTCAATAATGGCCTCTCAGTTCGGGCAAATTAATGTTCAAACCCGTCGCTCATTGGCCAGCGACGGGCGTGATCTCTCCAGCCATTGGTGGATTTGCACCACTGCAATTTGTTCAATTGGTCTACAGACTACGCTTCATAATACCTTCATGCTAAAGGATGCTCACCGCATTGACCAACGGACCAATGAAATGGCAGTGGCCACCACATCAGCCAATCAGAGCTCGAGGTTTATGTCACGTGATTCACCAATGAGTAGGTATAATTGTGGTCAACACAATAAGAAGGAGGTATACTACTTACTATAATATACGGCAAGCCTACACACACACGCACACACGCACACATTGCAGAGATATATCGCGCGTTCTTTTGCGTGTGTGTGTGTGTGTGTGTGTGTGTGTGTGTGTGTGTGTGTGTGTAGGTATGTGTGTAGGTATGTGTGTAGACTGTAGGTATGTGTGTAACATGATTCTGTCCCCATTGTAGGATACGGAGCGCCAACACTCACTGCGTCCAGGACTTCAGCTACATCCAACACAATTACAATCGACCTAAACATTGCTTCTCTCAACATAGATTTCACTGTTAAGGTAAGCTACAACCGCAACATTGCTACCCAGCCAGTTATTTGCGTCATACACGTCATATTGCCTCTTATTAAGTGGTACAACAAGGGTGAAATTCCAAGATAAGATTGTGATACTGAGTAAATACTTGTAATACTGAGTAATACTGAGTGAACCTTGACCAGATCACAGTTGACTCAGTACCCATGGCGGATGAAACCCTCACGTTTGCATCGGGATCCACGACAAAGCTACTAGAGAACCTGACACCAACAGGCTCCCACACGGTCCAAGTGATCGTGATGTCTGCAGCAGGCGTGCCATCTGATGCCGCGGACCTGACATTTTCTCAAGGTGAGCGATGTGCCCCATGTCATGCCCGATATTGAATCCTGTCACAGTGTCATACTGTCATGCTGTTACCCCTAGTGTAGTACTGTATACGACATGATGCATAATGATGCCCACGAATGCCTGATTCACCTTCCTACAGGACCCTCTGCACCGACTTATGATGTCAGCAACTGGAGCTTCACTGACACCGTTATTACGGTAGTTTGGGATTCGACAGTCAACACTCAGTACCATCTGCTGGCGTACAAGCAAGTTGGGGGAACCTGGGTACTAGGAGCCGAGCATGAGACTGAACTTTACACCGAAGCAGGTATTATATACGTGACATATTTCATATCTGGTATATTATACCTGATATATTATACCTGGTATATATTGCGAATAGTCAATATAAAATATGGCGGCATCCGAGGGCTCAATATTCAATAACATTTTTGGCCGGTTTTTGATCGAGCCAGTATCACGTGAGGTTACCATCACTTTCTCTCCCCCGCCAGTGCAAGGCTCGTATCAGTTCACTGGTCTGGATCCCGGCATCACTTACAAGGTCGCTATCCGATCCAAGGCATCGCTGGGCGGCGAAATGGTTGAGGGGGATGCCGCGGAGGAGGAAATTAGCTTGTGTAAGTTGAACCACACGATTTCAAAATTATCATCCTAGTTCATGATCGTTGTGTCAGTAGACACCACTTCTTTCAGATGCGTGTGCTAGGGCGGATAAGTCTTCTTTCACCCTAACCCCAACCCCTCCAAGCTATTTGAATGCCGATGAGAATGTGGTCTACACAGTCGCTTGCCCGGTAAGCAACAACAGTGACAACACCACGAAAAACTGACACCACCACCACCAACACCACGTACTGTGAACACGGTTACTTTTGGAATTAAACGAGTAGTTCAGATCTGCCGCAATCATCACATTATGACACCGCGAACCCTGAAACCTGCAATGACACCATATTTTCATTAAAGCGTACCATGCAATGCTGTCACATGTTGAATTATCTGATTTGTGTTTAGAAATTAAACCCCTCCCTTAACATTTTAACTCGGGTATAACAGGAAGGAATGCAATTTGTGACGGCTGAAGACGGCTCCACTGATGATCAGACAGCGTGTACTGGACCGGCAACGTGGGCTTCCCACTCAGACTGTGAAATGATCCCAGGTATAATGTCACGACTCGCATTACATGAGCATTGCTCATTGAGCATTGAGCTCACAGTTGAAATACAACTGATCCAAATTGATGATTGAAGATTGATTTTGAATGAAACGTTCGGTTCAAACATTCTAGTGATCTAACCAAGCAATTCTAGTGATCTAACCAAACCATTTCCACCGATCAAGACCATCAAAATCAGTATGATCCAATGTACTGTCGTGGATGTGATTATTTGACCGTTGTCAAAGCAGCTATATCAAACCATCTCATTTTTGGAACACGTCATGGATCACTCGTGGCCTTACTATACACTACTTACCGATTACGTTTATATTTCGTCACACTACCCAGCAGCTGCAGCTAAAAGTAACCAGGACACAACAGTCATTGTGGGCATTGTGTTGGGGATAGTTGCCGTCCTGATAGTAGTGGGAATCATTCTCGTCCTCATTTACAAGAGAAACCAGGAGTGAGTGGCGTCGTAGTAGGTGCTATATATCACACGTGTGTGCGTATAGCTGCACTGTGTCACGCGTTACCAGGTCACCGCGTTACCATGGCAACGCGTGATTGTACCTCGTAACTTCACAATTCACATGCTTACGCGATCTACTGCAGCAGCTGCTGAAAAACTCACCCCTGGTGTACATTCTTTCCGTGTTGATATCTCTCTCCTTATCTCTCCGCTTCCAGCGTCACAGATCTTTACCATATTGTACGTTCACATGTGAGAAGTGCTTCAATAAGAGTACTGCTCAGCTGTGCATGACATATAGTGTCGACAGTTACCGAGGTGCTACCAGTTCTCGATATTATGGATAACAACGGATTGCGCTCGTTTTGATATTATGGCCTATCTAATTCTGGTAACGATCATGTAGTTGGAATATAAGATTAAGAACTGTCATAACATCGGACGTATTCAAGTTAGACCTTTTGTATTTGCATGCATTGTAGAAATTCACGATAAACACCATACTTAGTCTCTGCAATATGACCTCTCCCAGGCTATAGCAATAGAGTTTCATCGGGTAACAAGGCTAACAAGATAGCTGGTGGGGTTATCGGAGCTATACTAGGACTAATCCTCCTTTTCATCCTATATTTCTATTGTGTAAGAGAGCGTCTCCAGAAGAGGCGATTTAGGACGGAGGAAAAGAAAAGGGCGGCAGCTGTTAAACCCGTGCCAAGGTTCTCGCACCCTTTGTTCAGTATATTTGATATCATAGCCACCATGCATGGCAGGTTACACGGTGGTGGCTGGGGCGCCGTGAGGACGCCGTAATGTTCACATGGTGTGGTAATCTCGCAGTGTAACAACCTTGTGAACCCATTATGCACGCATGTGGTGGCATATTTGCACACGTGGTTTATCTAGCGATAAGCGAGCAATATATTGGTACGATACATGTGTAAAATGTGATAGAATGCTGGTTGTAGGAATGAATCTCCCACCATCATACTGGTTATAGAGAGGAGTGGCTGAATCTCAGCTCAATAATTCCGGACTTTTATGCTGAGTTTTGCCAGTTTTCTATGATTCGATGTCGAAAGGAGATGTGAGAGAGCATTTATATTATACATAGAAGGATGTTTGTCCCACAAGTTTATCATGAAAAAACTCCATGTTCTAATCCATTTCACCACATGTAATTACGATCTGTGAAGACTAGCTGGACAGAAAATATGCTTATCATATAACGGAGGAGCATCTCAATCGATCTATAGAATGATTCCCTAGCGTGTCACCGCTCTAGCTACCATTACAACCGAAATCTAACTCAGTGAGGTTCATGACGTGGTCGGCACGGAGCCGAACTCCGAACTCACCACCTCTCCTTCAAGTGAAACTAGCCGGGCGATTCCCAACTCCCCGCGCTACGCCATGCCACCATGTCCATAATTACCCATGCGACCTATATTCGGGATCACGGTGAATGTCAACTGAAAAACCCCCCCCCCCATTTTAGAGGAAGTGAGCAGTGACGATACAGGGAAGATTGTCGGCGGAGTTATTGGCGCACTCCTCCTCATCATATTACTGATCATTTTGATCTATTGTTGTTGCTTCAACAGGTTCGCACGTGCCTCACTCTGTACGTGCTTTACTTTGCACGTGCTTATCTACATATTACAGTTATCGTCTGTTGAACATTCTACCATGTGTCACGTGTAGAATAACTGTTCATCTTCTTGCATGAACTCTGTTACCACTATGTCACCAAGTGCATGAATCAGGAACAAGGCATTCCTTCGTTTCTCTCTCTGTCTTCATTAAAACCACTCATGTATATCAGGCGGTGTTCCGATTTTTGCCTGTCCTTGGAATAATGGCCACTGCTATTGGATCATTGTCCGTTGAGCAGTGATCATAAGCATCATATGGATTATAATATAGAACCATAAGTGGTACTCGTGATCAAGTCCTACTAACCATGACTCTTCTAGGGTACTGACTACCGGTATGTCTACGTTGTACTTGTAAAATAAGATCATATAGATACTCACCACTCAATAAGTCTATACTAGGACCTGCGTATCTTTAACATGAATTGAAATGAACATTACAAATCGCGATATGAATTATCGCATAGGTATTCCCCTTCGTGCGCGGCGTATACATTGCACGTGCATCTCTCTTTCTCAGGAGCTACCACCGCGCAGATAGTGGGTGGTATCATTGGAGCCCTGGTCCTCATTATCATTCTCATCATAGTTGTGTATTGTTGTTGCTTCCATGCCAAGAGACGAACAGATAAAAAGAAGAGAAGGAGGTTATGCATTGTGTATAATTCGTGTCACATTGTACAGTACACTGGAGTAATGTACAGCGTGTGGGCTACTCTTTCAATGTATAATATGAGCTATACACGTGTTATGATATCTAGCATATATCAAGTTATACACGTGTAGTCACGTGTTATGCACGTGAACATCACGGCGTGTGACAGCTTTATCTGTCAGTAGGGGTTGATAACGCTTCATTCATTCTGCATGTGATCGATCTATCGGAATGATTTGACTCATGGTCAATCATGATAACACAAGCTGGATTGTGTCGTTTTCCACATTGCAGTCACACGACATGTACAATTATAGCTGCTATCATCAATATCAAGATGTCACGACCATTTTCGCCCTCCCCAATAAACTTCCATTGTACAAAGAGGCATTGGAGAGTTCTCTACCCACAAGAGTAAGAAGAACTGCCCACTCTAGGTGGTACTTGTGAGAACTCCATGTGGACTATAGCTTGGTTAGAATGCAGGTCGCCGCATTCTCCCCCACCTCTCCCCCCTATCTGCAGGTGCCGCTACGGCCGGTGATGGGTCCTCCATGGACGCGTGGATGATCGTGCTCATTATTCTGGCAGTACTTGTGATCGTTGTGATCGTCGTTATGCTCGTCCTAATGTCAATGAGAAGGTGATTGTGCACGTGCGGCAGCGGTGCAAGCTGTGGCGCGCGCGTTTAGCTCGGTATTGAACAACGCATAGTGATTCCCTGTTTGTTCGCAATGGTGTAAGGCTGCGATTGTCATTGAGATAATCAATCACTGAAAGAATGGACATTTTGGGAAAAGCTCCTGCTGATGTCATTAGCGCTTGCAGCACTTTGATTGAGATTCGCAGAAGCCACAAAATTCGCTTTCATAATCAACGAAGAATGTCAGCTACGCCCCAGCGGGCCGTCATTCCATATTATCATAGGTTGCAATCGATTGCGAATGGTTTCAAATCACTTCATACATTTTATGATTTACCTCAGGTTAGCATGTTCTATGCTAAATAAATCAGGTTCAAATACTTGCATGATGATTTTTCTCATACAACTATTCGCGATAATTCATGATCACGCAATTTCAAAGGAATAACATACCATAGTGCGTGATAGTCATCTGTCACGCGTTATTGTCATGTTTTATGACTGAAATCACGCGTGACAATGCTGTGAAATTCCCCGCAGAGAGAATAGATAGACCGGGTCCATCGACCGAGATGGTGGTCGGTATTACTGTTGGTGTACTCGTCCTGGTTCTAGTAATTCTCCTTATTGTAGTCCTGGTATACCAGAGGTATTATATTGACCACGTGCGTGTGTAAGTGTTACCATGGGTACTAGCGGAACCATGTTACCATCGTTACCATGTGCATATGTTACAGTGTCTGTTGAATGTGTTACACCGGTATGTGTTACATTGTGTCTGTGTTACCATGTTACATCATGGGTGTACCTATATTTTGCAGCAAATTTTCTTCGTGTACATCTCCCCTCTGCAACGTGTATCACAAATATAGTCATGTCATAGTACCGTGTAATACATGACGTGTATCTTTTAAATCTCGAAAAGCACGTTCTTGTCCTGGAATTCTCTGCAATGAGCTCCGATGATAATTTGATTTCTAAGAGAAACTCTCCCAAACACATTATGGTTATTTTCAACAGCTCTTGAGGAATAAAACGCAGAGTATAATGAGTGGATTAATTTACTTTATCTCCCAAAAACAGACAAAACCATGTCCCTTGGTCTCACTCTAATAACACACATATATCTGGCATTCTATATCGATTTGGACACGATATTTGGGTTCGATTTGGACACGTGTCACGATTATATTCGGAGTGGGACTGACGGTTGTGATGCAGGATTTGAAGAGGACGCATTGACTGATCGGGAACGGAGACTGGTTATCGGAATAGTGGTTACAGTCCTCCTCCTGGCTATCATCGCCGTGATACTGGCACTCATCTACAAGTGGTATAAAACGTGGGTACCACCAGCACCATCTGCTGCTGCAGCCACACTAGAGAGCGAGCAACATCCCATGCTGCTGATAGAGGACAAGCATTGTTCATATGCTCATCATGGTTCTGCAGACCTATTCATGGAATTGTGGAAGTACTTTCCGTACTGTTGTCGAAGAGCTTGAAACTCTCAGCAGACTTCAACCAAAATTAGTTCTTTGAGCACTACTTCTTGAAAACAGCTTCCTATGATGGGGTTCATCGCAGAAATATCTATTTTACTGTGAAGCCCACTACTGATCTGTGTTCCAAGCCCATATCATGTAAAGCCCACGTTCACCCATCTGTTTTGATTCCCTGGTTTAATGTTGTCATTCTCTCTTTGATCCCTGAATAGTGTATGATTCTTATTCATGACAGAGCGAAAGGGGGAGAGAGCACAAATAATGTGCTGTCAATTCCTCATTGGCATCAGATCTGGTTAAACTGACCTGGATCGATAAACTCATTCCGTTGTCATGACACCATTGTAATTGGTGTCAATCGATGGAACGCTTGTTGTCGTTGTTGTTATCTTGTAGTCATGGAACCAGCATTTAGCATAGCATCAGTTGGTATACATACTTATTATTATGTAGAACGTACTTGTTATATTATAGACCTACTCCATGATGTATTTCACACTGCTCAGAGTTCACTATTAAGTGGAGAAAGCTTATGTTTCTGAATATCATAGATTAAGGGCCAAGGGGGAGCTTTGGAAACGAATCTATCGGTGTTCTATTCGTTAGTATACATGCTCGATGGAGCATACGAATATATTTAATTGGAAGCTTGCCAATGAACTAAAAACATCTTATCTCTCCAGATTAATTCTTATCATGATACTTCTGACTCTGCTGTGCATGATGCATGTGTCATCTCTTCACCAGCCCAAGCATGCTCAATTTGTCACATTTGTGATGTTTCATATTAACGGATAATGCTAGACAATGTCTCATTTCCGTTACTGATCAATCATGTTAATTACCCAGCTGCATCTGTAATCTAGTGGCTGCAACACCTTTCTACCTTTCTAATTGTGATCTTATCTTAGCTAGGCCAAAAGCTTACAGTCACCCAGCGGTGTTGCATGCGAAGCACAATTTACTTTATCTGCCTAACAGCAATTTGTGATTTGTTCATGAAGGATCTCGACAACCATAGCAACTACAGTGGTTGCTATAGCAACTACAGTGGTTGCTATAGCAACTACAGTGGTTACTATAGCAACTGCAGTGGTTGTTATAGCAACTGCAGTGGATGCTATGGTGACACTGCCTTGTGTAGTAACAACATGTTGTATTTAGGAAGAGTGGTGGAGGTGGTGGATCCAGTGGAAAGAAGTACTCTCCCAGAGACGAGGAGAAGCAACAGTGAGTAACTCTGCAATCACTGCAGTCACTGCACTCTGCAATCACTGCACTCTGCAGTCAATGCACTCAGCATTCACTGCAAACTGCGTTGTGCACATGTGCACTGCACATTGGACAGTGTGCAGTATGCAGGTGTGCACTTTGCTCAATCACATCACATCGTCACAGCACACTCTCATGAAATGTCTGCCAGCTTCATGTTGCCATGACGAAATCTTGTTATCGAAAATTCTCTTTCCTTTACACCTTCACTCATGTCTTTCTCTTATCTCCTACTGTTCTAACATATCTCTTTATGCCCCATGGGACTGCACCTCTTGACACCCCACACTCTTGCTATATATGATATCTTGACAACCCACGATCTTGCTATAAGATATCTTGACACCCCACGATCTTGCTATAAGATATCTTGACACCCCACGATCTTGCTATATACATGTGTTGCATGGAATATCCCCTCTATTTAGGCCCGTAAACGACGGAGGGGAGAGCTGGAAGAACCCATACTACAGAGACACAGATGGAGGGGAAAAGTAAGTGTCACACACACACATAGTGGTGTATTATTATAGTGACCCGACACTTTAGTGACACTACTTTAGTTACTAGAGTGACGTGACACTACGTCACTCCAGTAAGTGTCACACACACACTTAGTGGTGTATTAGTTTAGTGACCCGACACTTTAGTGACACTGTAGTTACTGGAGTGACGTGACACCACTGTAGAGTGACGTGGCACTACTGTAGAGTGACGTGACACTACTGTAGGCTAGGGACTGTAGTGACCTGACAAGTGACACTAAAGGGACCTTAGTGACCTGACACTAGTGACTGTTAGCTGCTGTTAGTACTGGCTGTTTGCTAGTATCATATTGTGACATACACTCTGACACCACTGCATGACATTGACATTCAGTGGGCAGCTATAGTTTACCATGTTAACTGTCTAGTTGACTTTGTGCACTTCGGCTAGGGTCATGTATCAGCTATAACCTGCTATAAGTGTTTCATTCTGATAATTGGGCAGCCTCCGCTTATTTTTATTGGGTAGCCTAGCTGCTGATGATAGGAGCTTATAATTTGGGCTCGCACGTCGGCTATTCCACCATTCACAAGCACTGTCCCAGCTAGATGTGTTGCTTGTCACTGTGAAATTTGACAGCAATGTGCGGTGCGTATCAGCTGTCTCTCGTGACGTATGTGAAACCGCTCTTCTCATCTTTGATACATGTCCAATAGGACGATATTCATCCTGTACATTTATATGCGAGCAACCTAGGTCTATAGCAACATAGATCTGTGGGCTTTAAAATTGCAATATTAAAGATCATGAGAAGTATTCGGATAAGGAAAGTATAACTACGACATAAGACGAAACGCAGTTAAATGCTTCAAATATGCTCTTTGTCATCGAACTGAGAATCATAGTGCGATACCTGCGTGCGGTACACGTGTGAAATAGTACACGTTATACACGTGTGAAATAATTCACGTTATACACGTGTGAAATAGTACACGTTGTACACGTGTGAAATAGTACACGTTGTACACGTGTGAAATAGTACACGTTGTACACATGTGAAATAGTACACGTTATACACGTGTGAAATAGTACAAGTTGTACACGTGTGAAATAGTACACGTTGTACACGTGTGAAATAGTACACGTGAACACTCAGGGGAATCGCTGAGCAGCCGGAGGAGGAGCAGTTGAATGATGGGGGAGTTGAGTTGACCGGAATTGTTCTAGAAGAACCCAGTGAAGAAAAGGAAAAGTGAGTGCACGTGTGGGCGCGCGTTACGCCCGTGTGGGCGCGCGCTACGCACGTGTACTTACGACTAGTACAATGTTCTATACTGGGGCATGTGGTCTACTACAATAATAACTGTATTCTTCCTGTAATAATGAACATCTTTCTTCTGATTTAGCAAATTTATCTAAATAAAATCACTTGAAGAGTTTTTCTACCTCCTTCACTAGGCGTTCATGATTATTCCTCGAAAACTTCATCTCAATCTCTCCTATGGTTGGCGGTTGCATGCCCAATGACCCCCTGCATCATGATATGATCACTTGTGTCTGATTCATTGCAAAATGATCGCTTGCATGTTCAAAAACAGCTGTTCACTTCACCATCATTTTATTTGAAGCTACCACAATTTTTATTATCATCCTATTCATAGTACAGCATGAATTCCTATTATCACTCATTGCTGATTGCTGATTGCTGACTACTCGATGATTGACAGTTTGCACGGCTGTAGCTGATATGCACTGAGTGTCGCTGTTTCTAACCCCACTCCTTTTTTCAGTGGAGTTCCTGACATTCCCGAGACTAGAAATGGGGGTGGAGATAACATTTCACTCGTGAGTACTCATGATTGCGAGAAAACCAAGATTTGCGAATCGCTGACCATACCCTGTCGTTGGACGTATCAAATGGGCGTGGTCTCTGTCTGTGTGTGTGTGTGTGTGTGTGTGTGTGTGTGTGTTTTTTGTTTTTTGTGTGTATGCAGTGGTATCGTACCTTTAGTATTGTACCTACTACCTTTAGTATTGTACCTCTAGTGATCGTGGTTATTGTTACAGGAACAGAAGGTGTCGTTCAATGACGATGACGACGGTAACATCGTGATAGCTAACGATAACACCTATGACAGTGCTGAGAACAACGTGTAGGTCCATGTATCGTCTAGGATACGGTTACCAGCGCAACCACAAATATCAGATCAGCCGACTTCCCGTGTGTGCGCGCACGTGTGCGTGTGCGCGCGCGCCACACCTTCACGTGCACACTTAACACGAGAATGTTTTCACAATTCTACACTCCTGAAAATGACTCAACAATGGGTTCCGATCAGAGATGTTTTTCACAGAAAAGTTGGAATCACTGAAACAGTTGCTGCTGAGTTGTTCAGGATATCATAACCAGTTTTCGACCCATTACGGTCAGCATATGGGTGGATAATAGAGAACATCAATCAATCAATCATTGATAGGTGGACCTTTCACTTTCCAGAGATTTTCCCCAACCTCCTTCCAAACCAAACTTCCTGCCAAAATTTCGCTAAAATATCAAAATATTGCCAAATATCATAGTTAATTCTCGCTGATCCTTAAACTGGACGCCATCATTAGATGTGTTATGTCTCCGAGAGGGTTTTTAATGTATATACATAATATATTCCTGTTGTTCCGAGGGCATTTATGATATAATATATTGGGATCTGAATTGAAATTTTGTTGTGACAGTAATATCTTGTTTTTACTTTTAGCGTTTTTATGAAAATTATGATGAATGAAGAGAGAGACGGAGACCATTCTTTATCTTCAAGCTATGTTGCAAATCAGTTGAGGATTTTCTTCTTTAGTTCAGGAGTATTTTACTAAACTTATAAGAACAGTATTCAATCTATTTTTATCATTTTAATTTGTATCGATAAATATGAAGTTTCGATCTCTTTTTGGTGCTTGGAAATGCTCAGTCAAATCACTCGTATAGTCCTTAAACCTTTGACTCTCTGAAACTTTGAATATCTTTAAAATTGAAGAAGAGCCTTTAACTTCAACTTCGAGTTTGACAGACATGCTTTAAGTTTACTGTTTATTCGAAGATTCAGTTCGATTCATCCGTTCTCATTCCTGATACTTGCGCATAATAAACGATCGATCATAAAAATATGGCCAGCATCATTTTCTTTATTTGTTGGTCAGGTTTTTGCTGCTACATTTTATTGGAATGCTTCTGATAAACATATTATTGTTAAAAACCTCTTGAGATTAAACTTCTTGAGATGGAATTTACAGTGACTGCGAGCTCTGATTGTGGATCATATAGTTGTGCGAAACGTGGATTTGAATTTGATCATTAATCAGTTAAACTACAGATTATCATTAAATTTGAATGATTAAGACCATATACAATGACTTGTAGTTATTTTTACATGCATTATGATTCAGTAAAACGTGAATAATGGTTCATTGATTCAAATAATCAAATGTGTCAAACTTTAACTATGAATTCTGGCATCATATTCAATTTCAATTGTTTCTCGATTTCCACTCTACTCAATTGTTTATCGCGATCGATTTCCACTCGAATCCATTTACTTTTAGATTTTAGCTATTAGATGATCCGGCTAGTCGCTTCAGCATTCAGCTGCAGCTGTCAGTTCAGTAGTGCAGTGCACATGCACAGTTGCACTGTAAATATAATGTGCACACGTTGCGCGCCCCTGTTGATCGTGAACTGAAATTGCATTTGCAAAAAGTCGTAGAAAGGCGCGCGAAGTATTTGGGTCTGCACTTGTCAGATTTTATCTGACCTCAGTTTCTCGCGCGCGGCGCGCGCGCCTTCATCGAAGGCGCGCGTGCGCGAGAAACAGGTACGGTCAGGTAACATCTGACAAGGTCTGCACGCGGCCCGGCGCTCGAGCGCGGGAACACACTTTGTCACTAAAATCAATAATATATCTTTACGCACAGCTTTGTCGACCGACGAAAGACAACTGACAAGGCCGCGCGCGCGAGAAACAAAGGTCAGATAAAATCTGACAAGCTCAGATAGCACTTGTTGCAATGTTGCGCTTTCGCAAATTCCGTCGCATACATTTTCAGCTCAATTGTCGATGGACAAATGACATTGAGCGCGCGCCCAAAATGAAACTCTCGAGTCTCGAAAGGGTCTCCGTCTATAGTCTATACTCGATCAGAAATCGACAAAGCTCAGAGAAAGTTGCTCCACATGCACATTATTTCAAAATTGCTTTTGCTGATGTGAAATGTGGTGTAACCATTTGATGTACACTTCCAATTTTAACTTAGCATCTCTAAATGGTGAATTTTTAATGCTAGCTCCAATTTTGTGACAAGAAGTCAAGTGAATTGAAGTAACTTATTTGCAAAGAACCTTGTCACGTAGCGACGCGTCAGGGCACTAGGGCACTTATTTGGCTCATCACTTATGTTCAAATGACTGCATCATTGTGTTTTGGAATAACCTTAAGAAGTGAGAAATGAATGATTTAAAAATGCATCAGAAATAGTGGTGGTTCATATTGTTATCTGTGAAATAATAAAATATGGACCCTTTGTTCAGGTATTCAAGATATTGGTAAGTAACTTTTTAGGAACTGCTGAAGTATCATATCCAATTTTTAAGTGAAATAGAATCTGGTAAAGTTCTGAAATACTTTGTCTTCTTGGTTATCAATTGTTTATTCATTGTTTTTGTGGATATTGAATTACAAAACCTAGTATTGAATTACAAAACCTAGTATTTGTGGTGAAAAAGTGTGTGGGTTTGATTCAATTGACTTTGTATCACTGTCTACAATGTTCAATCATCTGAAGCACAAAACCTAGTACTTTGTTCAATAGTCTGAAGCAGTATTTTGTTATGTTTGCAGTATACCATCACACCTCCATAGATACGACTTTATATTGATTAATTGGTACATTCTTTTCTGGAAATGTTTTACAAATTCAATCCTCATAATTTCTCTATCTTAACAATAGCCATGAATTCAACCTGTGCTCGATGTGCCAAAACAGTATATCCTGTTGACAAACTAAGTGTCCTTGACAAGGTACTTTCTTAACAGTTTATTTTTCCGGTATTAGTTGTGTGGTTGTGTCTTCATGTTGGTGCAATACTTAAAGTATTTTTAGAGTATGAGCTGATGGTGAACTTGACATTATATCCTTCAGACTTGGCACAAAGGTTGCTTCACTTGTGAGACATGCAAGGTTACCTTGTCACTGAAGACCTACAAGGGCTATAATAAGCTTCCATACTGTAACACGTAAGATTGAATAATGCTCCTCAAGTCCTTCAAGTCCTCTGGATGAAATGTGGAATTCAGAATATTATGTTAGATGTTTTCAGGCATTATCCTACTACAAAGTTCACTCCTGTAGCAGATACTCCAGAAAACATGCGTCTGAAGAAGCAAACTGACAATCTGAGCCTGGTGAGTGACTCATTGAGTAATTTATCAATACTCAATAACTTCAAAATCAAATACAATTAATATCCAATTTTAGTGAGTAGTATAGTTTTCCTCTAATTTTGCAGTCACCAAATCGAATAAGACTCCTATTCATTGAGAAGAAACAATTGTTAACTGTGAAATGTCCTCTCACTGTAATCATAATTGCTCATGATCTATATCTTCTGGTGAAGATTGTAACACCGTCTTCTACATTAAGGTGTTACATATCCTTATTTGTGCTAGGATGTAACATTCCAACTTTCACACCTCTATTCAACGTGAAATTGTTATAAAATTGGGAAGCATATTATGCTTTATTCAATTTCTTTATTATTCGGAATTAATAACCTGAAAAGGTTTTTATGTACTATATACAGTAACCGCTTCTCTCACATTGCTGGGGATCATTACACAAATTGATTTGAGGTTTTCTTGCCGGTTCCATAAAAGGCGTCAATTGAATGTACCAAGCATCAAAGCATGTACAGTGTACAATAGAGGTGCTGCTGAGGGGGCACTTTCGTCATTGTATACCACAAAAGAAAGGAGCTTCAATTATATTACAAAGATGGGGTTGTGGCCTGATATGGGCATATTGAAACCTTGTTTCATTATATGATTTCTGAGCAAATTTTCAGCTTTTGGTTCTTATGAAGAATATAGCGCCATTGTGTGGCTGCCTGTTTTACATTGTACAGGACCAAAAATCTCAGTGGACAGAACCCACTATGTGTCATTATTGGGGAGTCATTATGATTTGACAGGCAACACACCCTCTCAAGCCTCACAATCCCTTAATATCATTGAAAGGTTATATAATTTACAGCGGAAAATTCGGTTTTGGAGAATATATTTTGTGTGTAATATGCATTATGCAACCTACCGAAGCCTAAAATTACTGATTTAAGGTTTTGGGTTACCGATTTCACTGGTTGTCCCCCACTTCTTCTCAAACAGAGGTCAGCACGCCGATCTTAGGCCGTGACATTGGGCAAATACGGCTTCCACAGGAATGTGAATATTTCCCAACATATTAAATGTTCGCAGTATAGGTTATATCAAATTGTACTTAATGAGTAGTCGACAGGTATGCCACTATAAAGATTCTCCCTACGCAATTAGCACGTAAACTCCCCTCCTCCTGACTATGATAGCAGGAGATAATCTGTGTGAAACTGGCAACACACAGGTGGCACAGGTATCTTGACACGCGGGTGATACCGATATGTTGGCAGTTTTTCGTGGTATGTTTTTAAACAATGCCGCCCACTACTGTATCGCTATTATATAAACTGCGAAACACGAACTTGTTACGCTGAGGTGCCTACTATAAACTACTAGACCACAGTGACTTCTGTACTACAGTACACAATCCTCATCTCACCATTCAAGTGATACCTCGTTTTAATGTCAAAGTGTTCTCTCTCATGTTAATTTTCAGCACTATCCTATAATATTGTAGGATTATCAACAGTTCACAGGATTTTCGGACTATCGACTGATGAAAGCTTTGGTATGCGCGATCGATTTGAAACTCATTCGCGAAATTTTCATACTATTGGTTGTTGGAATGTGCGTAGCAATTGTGCTATACCACAGCAAGCATGAGCGTGTGATCATCCTGTCAATACACGGTCCAGTTATAATACTCAAGGGAATTTCAGTGAGATATAGACTATATGCGTGTGTGTTTGTGTGTGTGTGTGTGTG
>CAMPET010000267.1:68088-98220 GCA_946803715.1 Beroe ovata
ACCCCATACTCAGTCATCCCTCTCTCTTGTATACTTTCTCACTCAGCGAAATTGATAGGAGCCGAGAAAACAACTATATATATGAAGCTAGTACATGACTCTTTTTATGCGAATGGCAACTATCATAAGATGGTCGAAAGAGTGCTATAATCAGTTGACGGCAATACTATTTCAATTCTCTAATACTGTACTGGAGATTGTCTATTATATTGATCTCTATATATTGTAAAGTTATAAAGCGGTTATGTTAATGTGTCACGTTATGTGTCACGCTATGCGGTTATGGTAATGTGTCACAAATCTATATGTAAGAGTGGTCACGTATCATAGTATGTGTGATCTTGTGTCACAGATTGACTGAGCATCATTACACTGTTCCTGCCTATCTAAAATCGTAGTATCTGTTAGTATAACAAGTAACAACTATCTGTAAGTATAACAACTATCTGTTAGTATAACAACTATAACAACTATAGTATAGTAGGAGTGGTATAAGAAGATGGAGTAGTATAACTAGTGATATAACTTGTAGGAGTGGTATAACAGTACCACACTGTACCTATTCACTATGTATCGCCCAACTATAGTATAAATGTTATGATTCTCCCGATATTTTCCTCCTCTAAACACAGACAAGTGCTAGCATGAATACTGTAGTGAGTGTCTAGTTGGTCTGACTGGGGGCTAGACATCTATACGTGTCCCAGAACGGATACTGTCCATTGGACAGTGTCGCTACAAGATGACCTTAATTATCTGTTCCATAATTAACAACGAATCCATTGTTCATTGGAATTAGACATTTGCATGAGAATCTATCATCTCATTTCATAAGACTTCGTTCCTGGATTATGTATACAGTATTTTCGAATATCAGTAATAAATTTCCCGATAAGTGGTGTGCATCTCGACACTCCATATTCTCTGTACACTGCTATCTCTCTGCTCTGTTGAACACATAAAGCAGTGTAATTGCCCTGCACGATCTAGCAGCCCCTATTATAAACCTGTACCACTATTATTATAGGGGGCGGGGGTGTAGAGAACTCCTTTGTGGTACTAGAGATGAAGCGCCATATTATGATGATCATATGGAGAGGGGGAGAGAGAGAGATAGAATGGGTGGTTATATTTCATGAATATTCCTCTTGTTGTTCCAACTTATCCGCCGTAAAGGAAAGCTTGGTGATTGAAAGTAAGTGGGCTGAGCGCCCCTGGGACTGGCTGCAAACTGTGTGTGTGTGTGTGGCACACACACACGTCACACACAAACGCACGCATATTTCACCCTGCACACACACACACACACTGTGCATGTGCACAGGGTGGAATATGGGATTGTGTGCACTTAAAATACAGATGGAATGTAACTTTTCTCGATTTTCCACAATCTGAATCACAGTTGCGACTCCCTACTAACGACAGGACACAGCATTAGTTCAAGCAGTGTTGTTCTCACCCCAAAACCCATCTCGGTTTAGAATCCACAGTTTTCCTTCTGTATTGCACCATCACACCTCGGCTCGACACCTGGAATAGCAGTGAATTTACCACCACAACCCATTGTAATGTCAATCATTCGTCTCAAACTACTACTAGTTGAGAGAGAGAGGGTGTAAACGGTAACATGTCATGGTTATTAGTAGAGAAATTAGACGCGTGCATACATACACACGCATAGGTGTGAGATCACCAAAATTCACGGGGTCCATTGGAAATGGACATTGGAGGAGGTTAACCTGTTATGAAACTGAGTAGTTAACCGCATCCTCAAATTGAACTAAACTCATTGACACCACTCTTACAGCGTGACACAAGTTCACCTTGACACCAGTTCACGTTGAAACGATCCCTCTTGACACTGAATAAATGCCGACACAACTTTGTCCTACGTGTAAAAATGACTTGCCACCGACTGACCAAGACACTGTCTCACCTTGACACCTATTGACCTATTGACACCGTCAATGACACCGCTTCTTCCCACAGATCAACTACCACAAGGACTACAACACGTCCATGAAGGGAACTAAGATGAGCGTTGCTGACGATCCTGAAACAGTGCGTGCCAAGAAGAGTCAGCAGCAGACATCCCAAATACAATATCACGGCAAGGATAGGACCAACCCGGCCACCACTCCGCTTTCTAGACCTACTTTCTCCGCTCCTGGTGAGTGCTAAGTCAGCAATGATGTCATGGGATTGGAATTTTACGAAGATTAAGGAGAAATTCACAGGCGCTCGTTCTGGGAAATTGTGTGATTTTCTTTGTAGTGATTTCACACGAACTTAACGGAAGCCGCGCAAGGATCATCTTTGTTGTCTTGACGCGCAGAAAACGATCATAAGTGCGCGCCACGCGCGCGTGTATTCGCGACCGATCTGATCAGCTCAATTTAAAATCAGCAGCTGTTCATGATGTCATGATAGCAAGCTGGATTAAAGGATCGCGCTTGAATAAAGAATCGCTCTCATTGCGACGATTTGTAGAAAATTTGAATATTCATGGCGATAAACTCAGGATGCCACGCTATGCTCAGTAGAGACGCCATTATAGTCGTAGTTTAGTCCATGCTGACAATACGTTTATTAACCATGGTCACAGTTAGATAGGTGTACTTGACAGTATTACAATTGCCAATGCCGGTTCCCCGATCAATAATTCAAAGACATACTCAATTTCTCAATCCTCAACTTAGGATACGTCATAGAGCAAAATGGTGCAGGTAGGCTAGCACTTGCTTTGCATAAATCAATGCTGTACTGTAATTATCCATACATCGATTCAGTGTTACCTTTGTTCAGTGTTTTCACTATATTCGATCATGAGTTAGCTGTGAAGCTTCTATAATCACTGGGCTATTCACTCGCCATATGTCCATCTGATATTCACAAAGCACTGCTTTCATTGCCTGTGATGTCATCAAATTTGTATTATCACTTGGTCACCCGGCTACTCCTTCCCCATTAAACTCATCCCTCCAGTACTATGACTATCTCACACCCCTCCCTCACATCTGTGCCCCCACTACCCCTATCTCACACCCCTCCCTCACACCTCCCANCCCCCCCAGCCCCCACTACCCCTATCTCACCCCCCTCCCTCTCACCTCCTCCCTCACACCTCCCACTCACTTCCTCACCCCCAGTCCACACTACCCCTATCTCACACCCGTGTCCCCACTACCCCTATCTCACTCCCTCTATCTCCTCCCTACAGCGGACGAAACTCCTGGCACTGACCCGGTAAGCGATGTTCCACCCCACTCCCCCTCCCCCTCTGCTGATGAAGAGGAAATCCCTCCCCCGGCCGCAGAAGTGCCACCTCCTGAGCCCACTCCCCTCGCTGAACCTGACCTACCCGCACCTGTCAGTCCACTGCCACCTGAGGAGGTGGCGCCAGCGGCTGCTGAGGACCCAATCCGTGCAAACAAGGTGAGATACACGGGTTATTTCCCTATCTCATGATCATTTATACCGCGCAGAGAAGAGTTTTCATGGTGATTCCATGGAAAAGGGTTCTATACCATGGTTCATTGGTGTGTTGCTGTGTTTGTTTGTCGGTTTCTGCTTTAAACAAGCCCTTCTGTTCTGTTCTGTCACATGTTTGATGTCTACACAATATGTTTGATATCTGTACGTTGTTCAATGAACTAGACTCCTATCATATTGTCGACTATAATAGGTAAAAGATTTGGCTAGAGCATACCAGGACCCCTCGGGCATACCGCCACCGGTAAATTTACCGCTAGCAGCTACCAATCACTTGCTACTCTCTGAATCACGTGACCACAATCACGTGTACAGTAGTCACGTGACCACAATCACGTGTACAGCAGTCACGTGACCACAATCACGTGTACATTCTCTTCCTTTCTACCACGACCTGCCTTCAGTCTAATGAATTATCCGTGATACAAGATGCTATCACACTCATATATTTCCTGTCGATAGACACTCTTGCTAAAATATGATTTCGCCATGGTTAAACATCAACCTCATATAGTCACGTCGATAACGTTACCAAGGTAACGAACCAGTTTCATGTACTATTGTGACTGGTCATCAACACCATGTTGCAGGTGTCAAGTAATGTCAGCATGGTAACCACCCACTATTTTACCAGGTTGATAGTGACGAGGAACCACCTGCACCAGCCCCCGAACCAGAAGCACCTGCACCTGACGACACCAATGCTACGGTAATTGCCCCTATTCCATATGAAGCACCAAATTCCCCAAACATTACCCATTCTCAGTGAAAACAGGAAATTCTATAGTATGAATGACAACAAATTCTTGTTTTCATATAAACTAACTGTAATAGGAGGCTGGAGATGAAGAATAGAGCAGTAAGTGTGCTGAGCTCCGTTGCCACATTAATAACCAATACAACATGACGGCACTGCTGCCACTTTTGACACTATTGCCACTTTTGACACTATTGCCACTATATGGCACTGTTCCCACTAATTGGCACTGTTAGAAACCCGTCAGTGCTCACTGCAACTCAATATAAATTCCCATCGAGCCATCCGCGTAGCTTTTTATTGCAACACTTCTTGAAATTGGATTGGTCATAACGCTCTATAATATCTCAAGCGCTGCCATGTTTTTTTTCCTCCGAGAGTCTATCATATTATATTACCGCTAGCTTCAATTCAAACGAACAAATGCAAAACGGTCCTCGATGCCAGAATTAATCTCACTAAGCTTCATCTTTGCTGAAATTCAGTTGTTCAATCGGTTAAGCAATATTCAGTTACACGGAGACTCGGAAAAAATGGCGAAGTAACATCATGTTCTAGCGACTGTAGTTTCATGTTGGCAACGTTGCTGTATAAAACGTGATACGTCTAATGCACAACGTGTATTAACGCATCACATGTTCCAGGTTTACGTTGCTATGTACGACTACGATGCCGCCGATGACGATGAAATATCGATGAAGGAAGGGGACAAAATTATAAACGGAGAAATCGTAGGAGAGGGTTGGATGCAAGGGACCAACACTAGAACAGGACTTCATGGCATGCTTCCAAGCAACTATGTAGAAGTATCTAGTTAATGTGTGAAAATCATGGCGGTCTATATATTTTGTACTGTACACTTTTCACTGATCTCAATTTTGGGCGTTTTCCGAGGTGAATTCATGGTTGTTGATATGAGGTAGGAACATGATCTTTTTCGTCAACACATTTTCCCATCAAGTAGAATCAAATTGCTTTTGTATTTTGATATTTTCATTTTTCTTAGCGTTTTCAATTTTTGCGAACACTTTTAACTCCTTGAGCAACAATTGGAGATTAAATGCTGATTGATTTTTACTTTTAGAGCTTTTTAAGTTAAATCTTACCATATAATATGACATTTGCTGATTCGAATGCGCTACATTTTTCGTTCAACAACTGCTTTATTCGCCGAGCGGTATCGTAATTTCGCGATCGATATATTTTTACTGGATTGAAAATATTTTGTTTTTCAAGATTGTACATAATGATAGATGCATGCATGATTAGATCGATATCAATTTTTCAAGCTGCTGATTGCTTCTCTTTACTTTGGTGCAAGACGGATGCTAGTTATTTGTCTGAAAGTTGGTTGCTATGGAAGATGAATTTTATCCCCCTTTGCAGTTTACATAGCAAACGTGTATTATCTAGATCCAAGAGGTTGATGATTTATCATACTGCAAGTGATTCCATCGAAACGCGGCTCAGTTTTAATTGATTTCTTGATCTAACTAGCGTTTTCATGCCATCCAGCTATGTGGCTGGAGCACAAAAGTATCAATTCACTTGTTAATAAATTATCGAAAAGAAACGAGTCTGTTTCATTTCTACAAGATTCATAAATTTCAATCCTACAAGAGATTCAATCCTAAAACACGAAATGCGATTCTGCCCTATCAGTGATAACATAAATGCATTTAAAACAGAATGTTGGGCAGCATGTGTAAATCACAATCCATCAAATTTTAAAATCAAGGAATACATATATAAAAATGATGTTTCAGTACCAAGTTCCTATTTGCTACGAGCATGGATCTCATCTAGAAAATCTTGGAAAATTTTGGTCGGAAGCACCGAAGCGCTACTCTTGATTTCATCGCATAGCTCTGCGTAAGTTTTTTCGCTGTATTCGAGGAACTTCTGTTGAAGATTAGAATCTTCGTAAATTCTCTTCACAGCGGCAACATTTTCATCACCAGCCTTCCCGTAGTTCGAAATTAGCTCTTTCCGTGTATCTTCGGTTACTGCAAATGAAGTTGTATTACGTATGGGATCTGCAATTGAAGCGGGTGTGCTTCGCAGTGCACGTCATTCTTCAAAGAATGGAGTTTTGATTTTGTTGGTTAAAATTCCCACGGTACATTTCAAATGGGCAAACGCGCAGCAGAAACGCGCGTTAAATGAAGCTAGAGCGCCTCAAAACTGCTTAGAAGAACGTCGCGCGCTACGTAGAGTAGCATCTCAACCGTCTCCGAAATCCGAATAGCATCTGCTTGCCATTCAATATTTCCAATTCATATGAAGGGATAAAACAGAGCATGGATATCAGGTAGCAAATTACCTGATTCAAGTGCAGTTAGGAACAACCACGAACATTTCCGTTCCTGGATGTCACTTCCTATTTTACCAATGACTTCAGGGTCTCCATAACAGTCCAAATAGTCATCTTGAACCTTCGAAAAGAGGGGAAATTACACACTGCATGTCAGTTCTGGAGTTAGGCAGATAGTATATGAGTACAAGACAAAGTATTGTTTTGATCTTAGAACGTGCCCAAATTAGGCATGGTTATTAGTTAGTGTAAAGAATCAATTATGTCATTTACATACTGACAAATAGGAATAGGACAAATAGGAATAGGTCTGTATATTCACTGCGTTTACAACAAATATCAACCTGGAAGTAATGCCCAATTTTGAGGAGCAGCCTCTTAGCGCACTCTAATTCCTGGTCCGAATCCCTGCCACACAAATGTAGAGCCAGGACAACAGGTAGGTAAAATGAGTAGTATGATGTTTTGTGTGTCACGATAGCGTCGTATCGCTCGCGCGTGTAACTGTCGATTTCCAGTGTTTCTGACTCGAGATCGAGTGCTTGTCCAAACTCAGTCAACCTAATGGAGTGTAAACAATAATGTAATACTGAGTTTGCACAACCTAAGGAGTGTAAATATTAATGTAATATTGAGTTTAGACAACCTAATGGAGTGCAAATAATAATGTAATACTGAGTTTGGACAACATAATGGAGTGTAAATAATAATGTAATACTGAGTTTGGACAACATAATGGAGTGTAAATAATGTAATACGCGTCCACTCGGTACATTCATACCACACCATGATCGTCACAAACGTAACGCTACTTCTAAACCCACCTAATGACCTGGAGAAACAACTCCAAACATTTAACATAGCATGTCTCGGTACCAATGTGGTGTTTGAGCAGTGCGAATACCGACGACTCTAGCAGGAATGCATCATTGATAGCCACCAGACCAACATCAGGATGTTTGTACCAGCATGGTTTTCCCCTCCTCTTCTCTGACTTATCCATGATATCATCAGCTACCAACATGAACGCCTGCCGAGAGGGAAATAGACATGGGTCAAAAACGGATTTCATTGCAAATTTGCACTCCAATATTTTGGAAAAGATCTCATATTTATACCAATTTTCAAGGGCGATATAATGTAATCCATACACTATTACACTATACATTGAGACAAACCCGGGCACGTTGTTGCCTACCTGTAGTATTTCCACACACCAGCCTAAGACAGTAGCTTGGAACGTCTGGTTGTTGTCATTCCCAGCCAGGAGGTGTGCAGTGCGCACCACAGCACAGCCCCGGTTCATCTTTCCACCGAGTGTGTTGTATCGCAATATCTCCTCCAACCGGTGCGACACAGAGCCCAATTCAGCAGCGTTCTGGGGTGTGCCGGGTACAGATTAGTCAATCATATAATCATACACTTGGAGATAGTTTACAATAGTTCGTTACAATATCCACCGCATAGATTATATAGGCTACCTGTAGAAGTGGTTGTATAACATTGTCGTACTCCTTTATAAAGTCTTTTCGCAGCTCCATTGTAACTCGAAAGACCCAGAAATCTCCAAAACTTGAATGAGACCTCAGTTGTTGCTGTTTAAAATGTCGACCACGGACTGATTGGTAGTTGTGGGCGACGTGTGGCGTGGTCCGACTGTAGCATGGGTTGGAGAGTGGTGTTAGGAACTTGATCAATCGCATAGTCCCAAAATAGTGCCATAGCTAACATGCAACTCTAACTACCATAACTACGAACAGTAAAATGGATTTGAGGAGGGGGAGAGATAGCTAGATTGAATCAGGATTCAGGCGTTTCTTAAGTTCTGTTTTATGGCGAATGGAGGTGAAATGTTGGAACTAACTTCCACTGGATTGATCAAGATGTGATGAAGCAGCAACAAAAATAATGAGCGTGAATTTATAACAAGCAATGCTCGCCCAGCATACAATACACAATACACAATACACATACATTATTGAACAATACATCAACTTCACAGTTCACAACGGCTACAGCATTGAAAAACATATACGTAAATTCATCACAGATCCCGGGGAAACAAAGAAGATTTCTGCTCAAACTATCGGAGAAATCGAAGTACTTGGTTGGTGTTGAGACAGGCGATGTCACGCGTTATTAAGTATCACGTGACTAGTCACGATAACGCGACTAATTACTGGTAAAACAGGGAATAGACCACGTGCACATATCAAACAATGGGATTGAGCTTGTATGTACCGTGTAGACTCGACTCTGGTACCAACATGCTCAATATATAAGGAGATTTCTAGAACTCAAAGTCTAAAGTGATTGCTGACGTCACTCACCAACTTCTCTCACACTCACTTAAGTAAGAACAACGATGAATGAATTACTTGAGTCGTTTAGTATCTCACTGCTCACGTTTAGAAATGATAAGTGGATCAATAACATATACCCACCACATAACATACCGACAAGAGGATATTCAAAGTATGATTGCTAAAATTGTAGCAATATCGAGGGGTGTAAGACAGTGTAAGACAGTTTACTGGCATATCATCATTTTTTATTCGGTATGAACCTCAATGGCGTACATTGTCTGTTATGACATGTGTTACGTTCAAGTGTTATCTGCTCCCTGTCATATACTGCTAGCGATATGCGAGATATTTATAGAATGATTGAGAGCATATTGTTTATTGTCAGACTGTCATGGCAGTGCTTGACACTTTGACAAGCTATATGAGTTATGACATGACACACACACACACACAAACACACACACACACAAAACTATAAAATGTGCACAGTACATGATACATGTACCGAATTGACTGACAGTAGGCGCTTCATTTTGGCATGCTTTACTGAAATCAAGTGAACGGGAACGTTCATTGTGATTAGAAATAATCAGGACAATTAATCACTCAATCAGAGTATATTTTAGACGAAACACAGCTGTATAAGTTTTTAATATAACTGATCGTATGTGCCATCAGTGTTCATGTGAGTGCTTGATTATTTGAACTTCTAAAATATCATTAAGGTTTTCAGATCAGACTTTTCATCAATACTTGAATTTCTAAAATCTCTGTATGTGGCAAGCAGTCAAAACTCAAAACAAATGGTTATAACAAGATAATTGAATAATCAATGCAACATCGATGAATATCTCTGATAAACTATAAGGAGTCCTGTCAGCTAAAACTGTCATAAAATAAGGAGTTAGATTACTACTGAAGGACATCATATAACACAATCACAAACAAGTTGATTTGGTAATTTTAATGATACGCAATACGCATTTGCTTATTATAGTACAACGTAATGCAGTTTACCATTCTTCAACACAAATGATAGGGAGAAAGGATAATAATAACTGTTCGACAATAGTGACAGAATGTTGGGCTACTTCCCACTACTACTCCCCGACTACAGCTCAAGAGTCAACCAGGAATCATTCTAAATGATAGTGACAAACTGACGCAGTGACACACACATAAACACACTGTGTTTGTACGTGTCTCACACGCACACACACAATGCGGTTACTCCCTAAAATATAGACGTCTGAAATATCTATACCCACCACACCCTAGCCTTATGAATCATACTATAATAGAGCTAGGTAAATTAATGTGATTGTTATATTATACTACATACATCATACAATGGCATAAAGTAATGTTCTCAACAGTTTTCAGTGAACAGGTTTCATGTTAACACGCAAGCAAAATTTGGAATTCACGACCTTGTTTTACAAGCGCTGGGATTGTAATACTGCACAGTTATGCAGTGGTGTTAAGGAGTTGTGACGAATAGTTGGTTCTCGATTCGTGAGCGAGACCAGTGCGAAATGTTCATGAAGGAGGAATGATTGTGGGGTGCGTAGTTACTAACTACACCTAGTAATCATTCAAATGTGTATATCGTGATGCAAACAACCTCCACAATGCAGTCACAGTCGTCCGAAAACAACCACCAAAAATAGGTAGGTACTTATGAGACATGTAAACGGGTTCGGTTTCGACACCTGACTACAAAACCCGTGATAAAAACACATTATGACGTCAGTGTTACCTGAGACACATTGTTCATTCTACAATGAGCGAAGTGTATAAATCGGAATATCACAGGGATTCACTATTCAGGACATGCTGAATATTATTATGAATTTCATGTCTCTCTACGTGTCTTTTTGTCACGGAAGGTCACTTCCCAAGTCTCTGCATACACTGAGACTCGAGACTCGTGACAATGCGACCTGAGACGGTGTGTCTCCCTGTGGAGATTTCTCTATGATTCTCTCAGGTGTAACCATAGGAACATCATGTATACAGTTCGTCAGTGTAATTCTATCCAGCTTTCTATTGCACCACCGGCTATAACAAGTCGTTACACGTGCACTGTGCAAAGTCCATTCTGCCATATTTGTGCAATACATGGGTTAATTCCCTTAATTAGGTAGATAATAACAAACCTACATGCCCATTACCATGAAAATGAACTGGTTCAATGTTCATATTGACGGGAGCTGTAAGGGGAAATAGATTGATTCCTGGCTGCACTCCAACAAAACAGTGCCACCCTCATTTAATTAACAGCCCCTGTTTATATTGGGATGATATCAGCGACACAATAACTCAGCGCGTCGCATTACCTATAAAAATAAATACCTAGATATATTTAGTATCTGAAAGTCCTTATTATTTACACAAACGCACGGTCATGCAGAATATATACAAATATGTAACATATCTGTCCCGTATAGAAACAATCCCTACCCCTTCCCCAGACACCAGACACACTATTTCCATCGTGAGTTTGTCCCCTTCGACTCAAGATGGGCCATCAACTCAGCCTCGTGACTCATCTGGTCGAATGACTTGGCACTTCGCAGATTACTTCGGGAAGTGATACTTCCACCCCTACGTGATATTGCCCTCACTTTCTTCAGCATCCGCTCCTTTTCCTGGTTCAGAAACTCCGCTTTCTTATCCTGAAATGATCGGAAATTCAAAACATTGGTAAACTCTACTACGCTCAACAGAAATTCTCATTGCGATGCCCAAACTTCCTCACTTTAGTGATGATGCTGTCCAAGTTTTTCAGCAAATTCAGCTCCTGAGTCCTGAGTACATGCTTCATGTTCTGTGCTTGTCTCTTTTCCTTTTCCAGCCTCATTCTCCTTGCTTTTGCACTCACGTCCCTCACTCGACGTTGTGCCTTGATATCAGCCCTCTCCAGAGCGCGCGACTGTCTCTTAATCACCAGATTCTCCCAAGAAGACCTGTCCTCCTGAACAGATATCATCAGGTATGTCGTCATATTAATGAGATGACATAACGATAACTCAACACAATAGTTTAGCACTTCTCTCTACGCTACTAAGTTGTTCACCTCAATAAGTCGAGCTGATCGTTGTGCTTTGAATTGCTTTATTTCCGATTTCAGCTCGTTAATGTGAGCCTGTGTTTCCCTCAGGAGATGATTCCTATTCTGGAGTTCCATTTTCTGTAAATTCTTCATGACGTGCTCTGAAACCCCTTTCTCCACTTGACGAAGCTGAAAAGATAATATTACCTATTAAACGATTTCTATGCTGTTTTGTCAAACACCCGTTACATCATTAGTGTTCTGTCGCGGAAAAGAAATAAACAGTACATGTCTCAATTTGTTCCTCGAATTCCGCGTCTTTTCTGCTGCATGCTTCGTCTGTTTTTGTAGCTTCAAAGCTTCAATGTTGGCACTTTTCCTCACCAAGGCTTCCTCTTGTCGCTGTTGAACTTTGAGAGCCTGCAAATAATGATATTGTAGCTCATAATGCTGCAGCAAGCATGTGAAGATACAATTGAGGCACAATCATTGTATTGAAGCACATCTCAAACCTTTAGTTCCTTCTCCAGTTGAGCAACGTTGGCTGAAAGTTCCTGGTGAGTGTGCCTAAGATCCTCATAGCTCTGTCTCAAGCAATCCTCTCCACTTGATGACCTCAGTCTGGGTTCACTGACACATCTAGGAACTGAGCTCGACCTGGGTGGTGATTTTTTCAAGATACTCTTACTTCCCTTGACAGAAAGGTCCCCATGGGATGACGTCCTCTTAATTGGAGTTGATGTAGCTCGTCTTGTAGTCTCAGGAGATCTGAGAGATTCTGCCCATGACTTATGAGCCTTTGCTGGTGAAACTGGAACAACATCAGGGCCAGTCTCCAGATTGTTTCTGAGAGGTATGCCAGCATCTTTTGTTGATGGATCCCATGCTACTCTCTTGGGACTGCAAGATCTGCTCCTGGATTTTGGAGGACTCTTGCTCTTAGGCAGAACTGACTTCTTGTATGAATAGGCTTCTTTATCATCCATGTATAATGGTATCTTAGAAGCATCATTTTCAGCTTCCAAGTAGATAATTCTTTGGCGCTCCTCACGAACTTGGGACAACTTGGCAAGTCTCACTTTTTCCTGAAGATTATCAGGGAATTGATGATATACAACTACTCAGAGTCAAGGCCATTATAGTTACTGTCTTCTAAGAGATTCATAAAAAAACCTGTAGATGAAATTCATCCAAAATATCAGTTCTAGAAAGGTAGTCTCTATCCTTATACTGGTGATAGAATTCAGCTACTGGAGTTCTCAGCAACTCATTTGGCCTGGCAATTTACCAATGTTAACAATATTCAAACAGTTTTTAAATCCACAAATCCCTGGTCAATTTCATGATAGAAAAGTAATTTAAGAAGACGTAATCAAGACCCTCAGACCTTACACCACACAAGTCACAAGCTTGCAATGATCTTGGGCTTGTTAGAATATAGCGTGTATCAGGATCAGCAAGTTCAAAGTTTTCAAGAGTCAAATGTGGAATTCCTATACAATTAGTTATGTCTTTTCCCTCCATTCCTAAAGATAGAAACTAGTTAAGGAGCAATTTGATTAAGATAATTCAACAATTTTAACAGATATCAAACATGACCTTCCATTGATGCAACAAGGGAAATTTTCAAAGAACCCCAAAAAGTGATCAGGCTCTCAACTTCTGTGACACAGTAGTCTGTACGGGACCCCCTTTCTAATTCCTTATTTGCTTTCACCCCAAAGATAGAGTGGAGCCTTGTTCTATATTCTTCCCAGTTATGTTAACTCTGTGGCTCATTGATTACTTTTAACTCAGAGCCTAGGATTTAATCTCATCCTGCCAGGGAAGGTAGGAAGCAATCTTACATCTCCATATCCCCAATGTCCAATATACAAAAGAACTCACCAACTTTTGGACACACAAGATCAAGTTAAAGAATAGAATAGAATGTTTTTGACAGAAGATCAACTCAAATATTCAGTGCCAATCTCAAACAGTTATATCGATATCATTGTCAAATAACCTTTTTTCAAGGTACCCAAACTAAGAACTTCCTTTTTTAAAACAGCCCTGTGAATTACAACATACAAAGCAACATAAGATTTTATCAACTTAAAAACTCATCCTTTTAATTTAATTGAATTCAATTCAATTCAACACCTCCTTCAAATATTTATTTACCTGCGATTGTCAAATACAATTGTGCTGACAGTATCATTGCTCCATATATCGCATATATCAATTCATTCATTTGAAAAACTGTGCGCACGTTGCGGCGCGCGCGCCCAATTTTATATTTGATTTCACATTTTCACAAGAAACAGTAGAAAAGCGCACTGCACAGTTTTGTTGCCGGATGCTCAATGCTCATGCTATCTGTCCACTGTTTCTTGCGCGCGGCGCGCGCGCCTTCATCGAAGGCTTGTTTTGGCCTTCGATGAAGGCGCACGCCACGCGCCGCGCGCAAGAAACAGTGGACAGATAACATCCGGCAACAGTTTCGCAAGCGCCGCGAACGCTCAAATTGAAGAGCCTAGAGCCTAGCGCGGCGGCAATGTGCACACGTTGCGCGCCCCTATTCTACTCAGTGAACTGAAAAGTCGTAGAAAGGACCACCACGGAGACGCGCAGCGCGCGCGGAGTATTTGGGTCACGCAGCGCGGCAACATAGCGGCAAGCATTGCCAGGCAATCGCATTGTAAATTTAAATAAATTACAAGTTAGGCGCCAAGTCTAACATGTCCATCATATGATGAAAATTGTCGAAAATTTGTTGCGCAGGTTTCAATGGTCTTGATTACTGTGAAATGATTTTATTTTCAATTATTGTCATATTGGAACTGTCAGTAGGTTTGTGATGTAAAACTTGTGTTATCATTGCATTGATACCTTGTAGGATTTCACCCTACCCTTGCTGGCAGGATTTCATCCCTGGCAAGGGCGGAATGAAAGGGGCGGGTAAAATCCTACAAATTGATACCACCATGATTTGTCATTCTTTTTGATTAAATAGGTAAGGCAACTAGAACCATAAGAGCAGACTTCACTCTTCTGCACATCACACTTGCATTTATCAGTAAGACATCACATATAGATATAGTTATCAATAGCATTCGAAGAGATTTGAAATTAGCATCACTAGGTATGAAATGCATAGTGGGCATCTTCTTACAAATTTGGCATCATGTTTGAGTGTTTGAAAAAGTTATCAAGAATAAGTTACTGAACATTGCTTGATCATAATTATTCTGTCTTGAAGTGTAATACTAACATAGGATGACATCACAATGACTGACCATGGAGAGCAAGATATGTCATGGGTTGAGTCCGGCTATATAAGTCATCCAGCTACAGTCAACCCTTTCCCTATTGATGGAGAGGACTTTAACACGCAGGATCAATCTCTGTATGACAGTTCTGCAGTTTATGAAGGGGATGACACGATAAGAGTGAGTAAAGCTATCACATAAGAGGTTTTGCAACTACAAGCAAAGATAAACTTGGTTTCTGATTCTACACATCTTCATACGATTGAAAGCATTTGATCCAATTATCCAAACAAAACTACATACCTAACTCTCAGGATGAACCCACATCACTTGAGTGTATAAGTGTGGACATCAGGGAGCAGCAGTATTCTGTAACAAGTTCCACCTCAACAATTGCTCTTCTCATTGGTGGAATAAATGACTGTATTCAGCCAGTTAAGACAGCTTTCACATCTGTCAAAGGAAGTGAGTCAGATTCTTGCATTTGATACAAAACAACTTATTGTTCCATTGCAATGATACTACCTACTTACCTAGTGTGGTCATTGACTATGATACATTATTTCAGTCTTTAATCACTGCAAGATCGAGCACAAACACATGAGGGTCGATGTGAAGAATGATTTCTATAGCCAGGGAATGGAGGGCACAGTGATGAGAACTCAGTACAAGGGTCATGAGGTTGAAATTTTCGTTGCTTGATATTGATATTCAGCAATACCTGATATCACTCCATGTAGCCGACATAATCCATACTTACACGAATTGAACACCCCAAAAGCAACTTTGTTACCTACAAGAATAAAGATCAGTTCCTCACTCTTAATGCAGCTTTACCTAGTTACCTATATAGTTACCAATATAGTGACCTATATAGTTACCTACTTCTGATTATGTTACGATGCTTCCCCCAGGTTGCTGTGAAGCGTTTACTGCACCAGAAAATGTTCAATCCCAGGCTCATTGAAAAACTCGTCAAGCTGAAACCTGAGAATGTAGTTGCTTTCAAGTGAGTACTAATATTAGAGAAATAGAAATAAAATGCTAGATACATACATGGGTATTTTGCTTCCATATTTGGCATAATGCCGTTGATCCTATTCAAACCACTAGAACCACCCATCACTATTATCATCCTTGTCCAGTAAACATCTAGTTTGACTATACGGTGGATGTCCTGCTATACCCCCTGTATTCCACCATGACGTTAATTATTTTGTGAGCGAGTCACGTGGCTAACATGCCCAAATATGGTAGTACGCAGTCCGGTGTTTTGTGCACTGGTGTTCACGAGGTAGTACATGCTACATGAGGCTCCACCTGACTTGCAATACCAGGCATACTTTTCCTGCGTGAAGCAATGAACAGCATGTAGGATTGATGCATTTTAATGACAACACAATAAGTGACAAGTTAGTGTGCAGAAATAGTATGATCTTGATAACGCATGCAGTGACGTAGTATTCCGTAGCATGTTAAAAGCAACTCGCACTCTGATGTAAATTAATGCTGTAAAAGAGGCGAAAATAATGAATGATAGGTGGTAATAATCGAAATGTTTGATCATTGGTTTTAGTTTCTTGGTAAAACTCATCAGGAGTCCTATAATAAGACAAAATGTTGCATTATTATTGGTAATTATCTCCCTCAACAAAGTCAATTTCTCTTGTTCGTAACTCAATGGATACCCAGTAACCACATAATAATGAAGCATTACTTGTAGCCTGGGCGTGACCCTTGAATAGGATCCCATGATGCATTGTTTTCCAATACGGCTTGAATTGGCACAACGCCAATATGTATATCATCATCGGTATGGAACGGAGCCAAATTTGAGTCCTATGACTTGCCAGTGACGTCATTTTGAGGACTTGACACTGTGCCAACTTGAGATGGTTTTCTTGAGAAGTAGTAAGTACGAAGATGGTTTTCCCATTGTTTGGATTACCTGGGCGATTCCTTGAGGAATTCGACACTCCCTAATAGGCACACTCCCCAATAGGGAGTGTTATTGTTCCAACGCTGGGAAGAACAATGGTAAACGTGTCAAACTGTCACTACTGATTTCACTCATGTCATGTGAGAGCGTGTGATATGAGTGTCATGTGTGGTTCTGGTTGTGTGCATGTCTGTTATAATAGAGTGGACACTGCAATACATCGTACTGTATAGCCATGAAGTTCATGGTACAGAGTGCTTTCAGTGATAAAATTGTGTCAGACAGCTAATGTGATTCATTAAGTACAGGGAATGATAAGCTGTTGTCGATTTTGTAGTAAATGTGCTTAGTCAGACAGATGTAATTTACCATGGAGAGCAAACTTTATCTCCCTGATGAAGCATATTCACCACTCTTTCTCTTCCTACCCCTCTCCTTCTCTAATGATATAATTAGTCATCCCATGTCATGATATAATTAGTCATGAGACTGTCTTATCAGTGCAGTTCTACTAGCACCTCCTTGCTACGTCTTAATCTTATGGGAATCAATTGACCCTCTCTCTCTCTCCCCATTTTCTCAATTATTTCTACATTATGGTACGGTGAAATCACAGCTAAATTTAGTGTTCAACTTCCAACCCTGTTTATCATGACTGCAGTCATGGTGGTTGAGGATTGATTAGGTATTGTATTAGGACACAACAAGTTTACTGTACAGACATTATAAATCCATAGTGTTTGTATGTGCAAGTCATACTTAATAAACCATGGACCATACTGTTACGGCACATAGTATCATGCAAATACCGGCCGTTCCCGGGGCCGGGATCCCGGTCGAGCCCTGAGTCTACCATCATCTTAGTACATTATCATGATGTTTCCATAATCCATGTTTGAGTAGATGTTGCCAATTTCGTGACTTTTGCCTGTCACTTTATGATCTCATTGTTATTGTCAACTGTGAAGGCTCAGAGTCCAAGGAAGCTCAAATTAACAGCTGATAGTATATGATTATGCACTTATGACGTCATCACTTTATAACTTCCATCCCTGGCGGGAAGCCAACTTTCCCAATCCCTGGTCATTAGCACTGTGCGTTCTTCACTGTGCATCAGTGTGATAATTGAGGCACCTGTAATAATCATCACCGCAACTTCACACAAAGGTCTTTTTGATCATCACTCAAACTGTGAACCGTATGGGAGTTGAATCTTGAGTGTAATATTGTGAGCCTTGTTAGGTACCTACATAAGTGAGCGTGTGAAAACACATTTGATTGAAAAGGAGGGAAACACTTTCCTCATCAACCCCAAAACTATCTCGGAACACGAAAGAGTGCGACGGGAATGCCTCATTCCATTTCTCATTTCGACCCTGATTTTATCCCATGATTGCTGACTCCCTCCCATTTCCAGGGGCTACACTGTCGATCCACACCAGTATGTAATGGAGTTCCTACCACACGGTACATTATCAGGATACATCAGTAAGGGGGGTGAGTCACGTGATTGACACCAACCAATCAGAAAGTATCTACAATCATACGACATCCAATCAGAAAGAAGCATTCTGGATGACACCCTCCAATCAGAAAACAGCATAGCTACACTGACCAATCACACACACAGGTGACATTCCCCCACAAGAACTGATACGATGGTCACGGAATATCGTGAATGGCTTGGAGCATCTCCACAATCTGAACATCATTCACTGCGACCTCAAATCAGCCAAGTAAGTAACTGTGCTGCAACACCATTTTCCTGATGCGATACCTCAGAAAATCCTCCAAATTCATAATCTAAGGCCAAAATTAGACCAGGAACACCTCTCCTTATGTCTCTGCTTGATAGAATATTTTTCGACCATCCTTGACCATGATGCTTGGTGTTGAAATTTGGGATGATACTTCTCGAGATGGGAGATACGAAGTGATTTCACTCACTTTGTCCTCTGATTTTTGGAGAAGTAACTGTCGTTTCTAGGCATTTTTGGAAGCTGAATCGATTGTTATCGGAATTTTTGCTCTTTATTTCTCAATTTCGGGGATACACTCGGGTAGGTACCTATATAATATCATTACTGCTGCTGTGTTGTACGTACTGTTAACATTTATACTGTGTAGTGTGTACTGTTCCTATAGTGTATACTGTATAGTGTATACTGTATACTGTTTACTGTGTAGTGTATACTGTATACTGTTTACTGTGTGTTCAATCCCTTTACTCCGAGAAATAATGGGCCCAGGTATTAGCTGGAACCATAATTAGCAAATCTCATGAGACCATGAACTATTATACAATAATTATCATATTGGTCTCATGATTCATAGGCGTGTATTGTGCGTGAAAAGGAGCCAGTGAGACTGTGAGGGTTGAGTGAGCGAGATGTTTCAAAGAAATCACGAGAGAAACGAGAGAAAGTGTATGAGAGAAAGGGTGATTGTGTGTGTGTGTGTGTGTGTGTGTTTGTGTGTGTNGTGTCATTTACATACAGAGATCATGAGATTGTTCGTCTAATATTTGTGTGTGTGTGTGTGTGTGTGTGTGTGTGTGTGTGTGTGTGTGTTTGTGTGTGTGTGAGCAAAAGGGAGCTCCTGTACGAGGTCTCTGTAACTTGCCGGGGCAGGTTCGTCACCAATCTCCATTATCAAAACCTGGAACTCTGCCAGAATATGGTATCGGGGTGTATATCATGGGGTGTGGTCTTCAGTGAGAACAGTTGTTAATGGGAGAATGGTTTGTGGTCACTAATCAATGTCACGGTGGCTCCATACACTGTCCTATGTAATGATTACTACAAATTCTATCCGTTATCTCTGAGTTGGGACTCGTTAACAAAAGTGTCATGACACCTAGGTGTAATCTTCATACCACTTTCACTACCCAAGTCATCGTATTGATAATATACTCGTTATTTCAGTCTGATGTTTGACAGTCGGGGGTTGGAGATAAAAATAATTGATCTGGAGAGTTCAGCTACCATCCCTGAGGGGTCTGATCAGGTAATTACCGGATATAATTGATTGATCACGTGATTATTAGCTTGTTAGATGATTAACTGTGAAGTTAATGAGGTTTAGCGACTTCGTGATAGCAATAGTGTGATATTTGGAGTCCATGTAAGTTCATGTCTAATGTCTATTCGTCAGTAGAATGAGCATACTTCTGAGCATACTTCTGAGCACAATAACGCACGTAATTACGAGCGGGGGTGGTCGGGCTTCTTGGATACTGCCCAACTGAATGAAATCATGCATAAAGGTGGTTGTTGGGCCAGCCGCCGTGATACAATTCCTGTAATGATTTCGTGGCCCTACATCTCCCTGGCGAGTAATGATAATTTGCTGTTATTTGTATGTTGTTATGTACCACGTCTAATGAGTAATTAAGTGATTAGGAGGGAATAGGAATGCTGTAACAAGCTGGGCGTGTGCCAAGGACCTCGTAACACACTGGTACCAGTTCCTACGATCATGTATCTTGAGTAACAATTACACGGCGGCTCTCCTCAGACATCATTCTATCATGCACTGTGTTCTGTCACTGGGTTGACACCGTTCACCAGCACCCTGGTGTCAATAACATAACACCAGTTGAATTGATAGAACTTGTCAGATAGAACGTGTGGATAACACCTGTAAGAACTTGTTAGATATTGTGTCAGCATCCCTACACCGATTCTCACTCAAAATTGACGGCAAACTGATGTCAAATGTCAGTGTATATTTCAAAATGTATATATCACAACTTCCTCGACAGGTGTCAATGAACAAAGTGCGAGGCACAACACCCTACATGTCACCAGAGATGATAAAACAGCTCCCTTGCACCACTATGGTCGATATTTGGTGAGTCAAACTCAGGACATACTCCAGTTCTCCTGAACCTCCCATACATCCCCAGCTGTTGCGAATTGATCAAATGGGTATTGGGTATATAATTGGGTATGTAATTGGGTATATAGTTGGGTATATAATTGGGTATATAATTGGGTATATAATTGGGTATCAATCCAACCAATCTCCTAATATACGATAAAAACACTCTCGATCATACCCAATTCACGACGTAACTCTGAATTTGTTAGCAAAACATATGTCGCCATTACTCTGCAAGCATCACGCAGCAATGTGTTAGCTGCTGAAACACACTGCAATAGCAGCATGTGTTAAAATCACGCCCGTACAGCAATAATCACAGTATGACTTAATCTTATCTCTACAGTGTAGGAAAATTTCCACATACCTCGCATTCCACGCGGTGGAATGTTGTTTAACAAGAGCAGAATATTGGAATGTTGTTTGTAGTGCCGAGTTCTAGCTGCGTTGCGACGGGCATTTTAAAACGTGCCACGTGACCGGTTACACTGATTCATGAAACATGTGTCATTATGAGGGATAGACGATTCATTCTTGTATGCGGAGTGGCGCCGAAACATTTAGATGCTACGAAAAATTAATGGTGGTAAGGGTGTGGGATTTTCTAACATACCAAAATTTGATGCCGATTTCCAACTGTCGTCACCTATTGATGTCATCCATCACATTTACAATGACACATTCTCTAACTCATCTCTCTTAGGGGATTTGGAATAGTTCTATGGGAGATGGTCACGCTGACACCACCATATAAGGTAAGGAGACACCACCAAATAAGGTATTGAGATAGGGAGATACCTCCAGACCATACCTACTATAGTCAAGCCAGGTAACTGGACCCTGCATATTATTATCAATTGATTAAGTGAGTAGAAACTCCGCAATAGCAGCAAGATTTGCCCAACGTCCTCCCCTACCTACATAGAATGAATGACTGGGAGTGATAATGAGATGTGCTACCAACACTACCATATATGGACATGAAATAGCTGTAAGCTGCAGGTCGCCGTTATTCCATACCCATATATGGGCATTGCGGCACGCTCTCTACTGCTAATTAGTTACCAGTTGGGCTCATGCCAACATCCTGAATAATGTGAATTTGAGTGCAGAATGGGGATTCGATATTGGATTTTAGTGGAGCTATGTCAAAATATTCAATGAATGCTTTCGATCGGAACTATTGATATCGATACTATAACATCAATCATTTCCTTCACATGGTATAATTGTGCGTGATCACTTTACTGTTTGTCCAGGGTAAAGAAGAACAGTACGTGTTCTATGGAATAGGAATGAACAAGATCTCCCTGCCCATACCAGACGATATTCCAGATGGCATCAAACTATTACTTCAGATGTGCTGGTTAGTCAAACACAAGGGTTTCTTGTATTATGGTCGACATATTGAGATACTCATTGTGTGGTTTGAGCCACAATGCCAATTCAGGCAGTTTACCGCATGTAAACTTGCGAACATACACACTTTAATCGTGCCCCTTCTGCCCACCTTCTATAAAATTTAAATGTTGACTTCAGACACACACACACACACACACACACACACANTGAACAATATGATTTGCGTGGTAACTATAGCAACTGTTGTCATGTGGATTGTCATAGCAACAACACACACACACACACACACACACACACACACACTCACACAAATATAGAAGTAGCATGCACATTACACTCATGTATCATGTCGTCTATAAGTCTGCGCAGCTATGATAGCTACGGCGAGGAGTAATTACTATGTTTAGAGTGTGAAGCACACTTCAGTATTTCAACCCTAGCCACTCATGTCATCTAGTACAGAATCATGCATGAGTCATAGGGACCATGATTGAGTTACATGGGCTTGTAGAGGTTATTTGTGTGTGTGTGTGTGTGTGTGTGTGTNTGTGCGTGTGTGTGTGTGTGAATGTGTGTGTGAATGTGTGTGATCATGTAACCGTCAGACTTGGTGATCTAACACTGAATTGTTGTGAAACATGATAGCGTGGCTGTTATCAGTGAAGTACGAGAATACAGAGTACAGACACTGTGTATCACAGACAATGTCAGGCATACACCCCCAGTTTAAAATCGATTGAAATATATTTCGGTATAAGGTCTTGTGTTAATGAGTTGAACTCCTTCATTACAAACAAAGAAGTGTTTTGAAAATGTATCGGTAGGAAAAACTCCACTGTTTCTATGTTGCCCTTTCTCTTTGTAGACCTTATCGAACAGGCAGAGGTTACAGTTTGGTACAACATTTCACCCAAAACCACAAGAACAACAGCTGTACTCATTGTTTCTAGCAGCAGTTATTCACTTAGACACACATGGATGTAGCAGATGTAACGATAATTGCTGTTATTGAACTATAAGGGTGCTCTCTATCACCAAACACTAAATATTTCCATTACTACAAAATATGCGCCCCTTTGTTTCACAGGAACTAGATAATGAACGTGTTTAATCTTGGCAGTGGCAGTTTGAGCCTTTGTCATGGATATATCACATTATTTTCACATACTTACAGATGGCTAAGTAGCGCTCTGGGGCTTTGTTGTACGTTATTTAACGCATTTGTTCAAAGGTCGGCTTTCTAAGTATTCAAAATTGCCCCGGCCCCACTGTGTTATTGATAACTGATTCAAATACATTTTGGGACATGACTATCATGATTCACCACACTGTTTGTACTGTCTAGCTCTCTCATACAGTTACTGTGTGTATTATATAGTACATCCAGAGTGCATCAATTTACATCACAGTTTACCTCCTCATTTCAAGTCTTGGATTGTTATGATGCTTTAATGAACTTCATTGAGAGTTCTCCTTCCCACATTATTTTGGTTCCTCTGATTGCTTTTGCACACTCACAGACATGTATCACGCACTCTACTATAACACAGTATCCCATGGCTTAGATCACTTCTATTTTCGGAAACAAGAGCCCCCTACATCGCAGTCATGGGACACAAGGCTCGCCTTCCCGCGGATTTGCGGTATTAAACGTAAGGCGCGGCGTCAAATTCTGTATGTTACTGGCGCCACGCGCGGATATTTGGTGAATTGTGTGGATTTCACGCCACGTTGCCTTCTCAACTAACAATAACAATAGTACACTGGTGTGATAGCATGTGTTCTATTTTAGGAAGCAAGCCCCCGAGGCTAGACCAATTGCGTTTTACATCAAGCGTCACCTTGAGGAGTTGGAGAAGGAGCTCCAATCGAGATCGAATGAGAGTTACCGTCAGAGTCAGATGTCCTGGAGACAGGACTGCGACTACGTCGAATACGAATTCGATATTGAGGAGATAAAGCAGTGGAACAGTGACTTGGCATCTTATCGACAAATACAAATGAGGTAGCTTGCTTTCTGGTATCAGCTTTTCAAATTATTCCGATTCCATCATCAGACTATTAGCACTGAAAGCATAATGAACTGAGCACTAATGAAATTGTGATCGATATTTGATATCAGGTACGCAGCACTGATGACAAGTTACAACAATCTCTACCAAGAATTCAAGACACTGAAGAAGGGCCAGGAACCCACAACCACGCCAAGGTTTAGGAAGAGGTCTTCTCGGAAGAAGAAAAAATCACCCAGCAAAGCATCGCTCCTGTTTTCCAACAGAAACAGTGTAGCCCTGTGTAGAACAGTATCAGCCCCAACTATATCCAATAAGAATACGCTAGATAGGGTGAGTACGATTATGATGAGTCATCAGGCACATCATTACATCACTTGACATCAATTGACATCACTTGATATCAGTTGACATCACTTTTATTGATGACTGTTTCAGATAGTCGATAGGATATGTCACACTCCCAAAGCGAGCACACTGGGTGCGGAATACAGAGTCCAGAACTTGCCTGTCGACAGGGTACGTAGTGAGAGGGAGACTACAAGTCCGTTCAACAGACAACAAGAATACGTGGTGAGTTTTCTCATGGAGGTTACACCGTTACAAAACCTCAAAACACCAACCAGGTTCATGCTTTGTTCATTAGACCAATCAAATCAGTTAAACGTCTGAGAATGAGCGGTCATATATGAGCGTGTGTACCTGATCACTACACGTGTTTCAGAGCCCGATAGAGAGCGACAGTTCTAACTCATCACGGGGCAGCGCCGCAGCTCACGCAGATATTGAGAGCTGTGGTGAAACCTCAGAAATCGACAGAGTCGTCATGCCATTCAGACGATACACGACTAAGGTGGGTTTATCAGGGATATTATAATCGTATTAATGTAGTAATCGTATTGGTTATCCGCTAATTGCCGTCTTTATTCAATGTTAATGATAATACAAATGACCGGTAAACAAGGTAATATACAACGATACTCAGATGTTGGTAACGACGGAAGAAAACGATTCCGCGTTCGACCTGAGTCTCTCATCCCAGCCGGAACTCCAATGTCCGGACATTGATTCACATGACATTGCTTCGCCTGTTGTGACAGGTAACAGTCAAATGACAGACGGGGACAGTGATGCCATGGTTACAGACAAGATGCTGTCCATTGACCTCGCTTCTGATGATGAGTTTGGAGACGAAAATCTAGAGGTGTACGGTGTAACGTGTTAAAATTATTCAGTCACGTGTAGAGGGTCATTCTGTCACGTGCTAAGAGTCACCCTGACATGTGTTCAATGAAATGTGGCACGTGCTAAGAGTCATCCTGTCACGTGTTCAGTGTCACTCTGTCAGAGTAACGCGTAAAGATTGTGTCGTGCTTACGTAGGCTGAAATTGGTGATCAGGTGATTTTCTTTTATTTCTGAGATATTCTTAACAGAAGAAGATATTCTTAAGAATTATATTCTTAAGAATTATTTTTGAGTGAATATGACTCATGCGAGAAGTTAAGTTCAAGTGTAAGAAGATAATTCATTCGAGCTTTCCTATGTTTAATTTTTATCAGACTGGGTTTATTCACAGGGTCATTTATTCTCTTTGGTATTTGTGTGTTCGTTGTGTGTATATAGTTCAGAGGACATGATACAAGTTCGAACACTTTTGACTCACGCGTAGATTCCTATATTGATCCAAACTGAGTTTCATTTCATAGCACATTTTCCGGAGTTTGATTTTCCTAACTTTTATTCCAACATTTATTTTCCCAATAGTATTAGTAGCAATTTGACGCTTTTAAAAGGTAATCACCATTTTCTTGATGCTAATTATCATTTTAACCAACTTCTGCACATTTAATACGATTTCAGGCGTTTTTTTTTTCAAGATAAAGTGATGTGCTTATCATCTCATATGTTTAAAGTAGTGATTAATTTATGAGACAACTCTTTTTCTATAAACCCCGAAATAGAGCCTCAGGTTGCTTCTCGGAAGTTGAAACTTCGTCGCTTGTCGTATTGTACCGAACCCCATTTCATCAAGTGATAATTTTCTCGCGGAATTACTGCATGATGCAGGAATGATTCACCTTGCTTTTATATGCTTTTTACAGTTTTTAGTTTGTAATTTATTGATACACTAATCGAATATTAAATTATTAAGTAACAGGGCTGATAATAGTTTTTTCTGATAATTTACCTGTTTACGTCGTTCGATCATTTGATCGGGTGATTTGCAGATTTGAGTATATCTGATATTATAGAGTGCTGCTTAATTGGTTATGTGTCTATACGTGTTATATGTTGTGTTTCTTTAACTATGAACAACTTCAACTTGAATAGAGATAATAACGAGCGTTATTCATCATTGAAACTCTTATTCTTAACTCATAACTATTAAGTATTCTTTAGTTTCGTTTGCCTCGTTTTGCTTAGGCCTCTGACAATGAATGACATGATTTGTCAGATTTGACCGGACCTCTACATCTGCTTTCTTTGCTTCATGCTTGCCGGATGTTATCTGTGACCTCGAGCTGTGTGCATGTGCACGCGTTCGCGTTGCAGGGCTTTTCCTACCGGATTTTTTGGGTGTTCTCAGGGCTCTGCTCAGTGCTCCCGTAGCGCGTTGACGCGTTGTCAGAATTCCAGATGTTACCTGACCTGCATTTCTCGCGCGCGCGCCTGCGCCTTGATCATGGATTCCATGATTCATGGAAGGCCTTCGATGAAGGCGCGCGCGCCGCGCGCGAGAAACAGAGGTCAGATAAAATCTAGTGACAACAATGCTCATTGCTCTCGCGTCGCGTCGTGCTACACTGCTCGTGACCATAACCCGAATANTGTTCCCGCAAGTTGGTATCTTAATTAGGAAAGCTTATTATTGTATCCTATTTCTGTTTTACACACCCGCCCTGTCCTTATCAAAGCTTCACTGAAATTTCAAGCTTTAATCGAAATTCTCAACAAAATTTCATCATTGATGAACAATACAGTATGGATTCTTAACCGCTCACCTTAGCTGAGGGTGCATGATACCTATGCAATATGCATATCAATCCTACCTGGTAGCTGTGCTAACATGACAATGTAAGATGGTTACATGAGGAACTATCTATTCAGCATAGTCTGTGAACCATCAAAGTTCTGGTATTCTTACTTAACGAAGTATTCATCTTGACAAGAGAATGTCATGGCTTGACCCTCAAAGAAAATTGGTGCTTGTTTCGATTCAGGTTTCAGTACCCAGTGCTGTGGTTCATATTTAGCACAGACTTCTGGCAAAATGCCAATTCATATCTGGAATGGGGATAAATTTTGTTCACCACCACGTTTCCAGTTACAAGTATCTAGATAATCAAGAACAAATTTCGTTAGCATGGATTGTTTACCGAATTTGTTGGGTCACGAGTTTAAACCAATCCTTGAAAGTTTTTCTTTGCTACTACTCCAAGATACACACAAAGTTGAATTATATCTTGTAAGGAGTTGAGATTTGTTGTGGTGCTCCCACATGGTGGCCTTATTACTCCTCCATGATATCTTTCTTCCTCTTCAGATTGAAGAAAAGATACTATTCCTTTGATGGAATCGCAAATTTTTGTGAAATCATTGCTTTCTCATTGGTTTCATAGCACCTCCTTTTCCATAGAGATCTTATTGTTCTTTCCATTACCTTCTATCTAGTTAACAGACGACATTCTGAGCTATCAAACTTGAAGGATTTGCAATTGTTTGCATTAACACAGTTCATACCCCATTCATTGTAACTTTGTAGAGACATATTTACAATAACTTCGTCAATATCTTCCTTTTTGTGTGTGGCAACCAATGTCCACAACATAGCAATCTGCTGAAACCAGAGATTGTGTTCAGTTAAAAATATGAAAAGAAACATGATGCAAATATTCGAAATTGTGCTGAAAATATGTCTGCCAGTCTTGAAAGAAGCAATACCATATACCATACAAATAAATTTGCTCTGTAAGGCGCCATGCAATTAAGGTCTAATTTTTGATTGAAGTTATGAGACAATATCTCTTCGTTGCCCACACAAAGTGTATGAATACTCAATGTGGCTGTCAGTTACAAGACGAACTTACAAAATGGCACTGTTACTTGACGTTGGTGAAATGATTTTTGTTTGGAAGCATGAGGCTTGACATATAAATACTTCAATTGACTATTAATTCGTAAGGAATAATGTCTTCTAATTCAATTCTACGTCAAACGGCCAGTCACCACTAATAGTCTAATACGGAATTCAATCCATCTCAGACGTAGAAACTGATTTAATCTGATTTAATCTGATTAAATATATGTCAGCTGCTGTGTTTGAGATCATTCATACATCATAAGAGTGAGATTTAGTACAGGAGATGTCTATTGAGGTACTTAAGAGAGCGCCGGATGAGCTTGTTCAGGCGGCTAAACGGACCAAGCAAGATGTGCAGAAAGTGGCAGATAACATGCCTCCACGGACGTCCGACCTAGCAGCACCAATTATGCACCTTACTGGTCACGCTGCTGAGGTTAGAGTTATAATCTTTACCCGCTAACACCTGCTCCTTAAAAACTGCTCCCTAACATCTGCTCCATGTTTTTAAGAACGTGTTTCACCGTCAATCTTCCTTCCTTCCCCAGGTATTTTGCTGTAAATTTGGACCTTTTGGAGATATTCTCGCTAGTGCTGGCTTTGATCGGCAGATTTTCCTGTGGAACGTGTTCGGTGAATGTGAAAACATAGCTTGTCTACCTGGTAAGTATTGAACTATACTAAACAAACGAGGAAATTGGTAGTCCAGTTAGGTAAGCATCTTTTCACTGCGCAAAAGAGAGTTGATCTACTTTCCCATATAAAATATACGTATTCAATAGTCATACAATCATATTCTTGATGAATTAAGTTAGAGACTACTCTTTTTCTGTTAGTCACGGTTTTTTATGATAAGTACCAAATATCAATCTCTCCACAGGGCACACTGGATCCATATCTCAGATATGCTTCACTAAAGATGGCACACATCTTGTGTCCTCCTCAACAGATAAAACTCTTGCAATGTGGGATCTTGAGGCAGGTAAGGGAGGAGTTAATTACCAGTCAAAGCTGACAGAGTTGACCTATGGAAACTTATATGTCATCACTCATCATTATATTATAGCTATTGAGATCAAGCAATTTTATCAACATCTGAAAATACCGTATCCTGTGAAATACCCATGTTCATGACTCACGTTAAGTATAAATTCGCTCGTTCTGTACCAGTTATCGTACCACACAGGGGTGAGGGTGCGACGGTTCAAGGGACACCAGTCCTTCGTAAACAGTTGTAACGTGGCGGGTGAACCGGCAATGATATGTAGTGCAGGGGACGATGGCACCATCAAACTGTGGGACAGTCGACGGAGACACTGTGTCAAAACTCTCAATAACAAATACCAGGTATACACTCAGTTTCTGGCAGCCCCCAGAAGCCAGACGTTTTCTATCGATAGAATTATCGTTGTATTGATAAGGGGTTATGGCGGCCACTAACTCGGGAACCGATCATCTGATTGACGTTAAAGTTTGGTCGTTCGAGTATCTAGTGGTCCTTGACCGATGACAAAAGTTTCAAATCAATCGGTCAATCCGTTTGGGAGCTATCCTCAAATGCTCACTCATTCACTCAAACTGACATGTTTTGGGTCGATATGGGGTTATGGCGGCCACTAACTCGGGAACCGTTCATCCGATTGACGTGAAATTATGGTTGTCCAAGGTTCTAGTGGTCC
>CAMPET010000268.1:0-27400 GCA_946803715.1 Beroe ovata
AGCTATCCTCAAATGCTCACCCAAACTGACACGTTTTGGGTGGATAAGAGTCCTAGCTCCCATCTAGGAATTTTCATGCCTTCCCAAATGTTACGATGGGAACCCCCTGGTAAATGTGAGGTTTTTTCATCAACAACGCGTAACCAGTGGGTTTACCATGGTTAGAGGTAAGATATACTAACATGTTATTTTCAGGCATACCTGAAAGAGTTTCTCAGTAAAATGTGCGTTTACAACCAGAAGAACCCTCATAAAAACATGTGGGAGTTGAAGCCGGAGTACAGGCATTACGAGAGCTCTGAACCAACGACCTCTGATGACTAGAAATATCCCTCTCAAATCATTGTTCATTCTGTCGAATATTACGGACTCTACCTAATATAACACGAGACAGAATGCCATAACATAGATATACTGACACATTCATGCCAATTGAAATTTCAGTTGAATACTTGGCTATAATTTACCTTCGAATCTTCTGATCTTATCGCCTATTTTATGGAAGAGTTGAAAACCAGTTTTCTCTTGTGACAGTCGTTTAAGATTGACCCAGGTGTTATGACACTATTGTATGAGCAGAGCAATAACTATTCGCCCCAATAACTGTCCAATTATTGTTTGTAGAGAAACTCATTTACACAATGTCGTGCAGTGTGATCATACTGAATAGCGAGTAGGTACTGATATACACCGACTCTAACCCTCCCCGACTCTATACTATAGCTGATGAAGTGTCCAAAATGCAACTGTCCGCTCAACAGTAAGTCATACCGGACTCATGTCACTCGCTGCAAGAAGACCAGGACACTCCGTGACATGATGACATCTGTTGATGACAGTATTGCTCCTGACACTGTCATCCTGTCACAGAAGACATTCCCTATCGGCGGGGTGAACGTAAACTTCCCCTACAAGCCTTACCCCGTTCAGGTATGTTAGAGAAGCTGTTTTGTTGCTGTTCAGGTACCTATAATGCCTACGTGTAAATGCATGAGCATTTGTCTAACTCTTCAATGGTCCCTGCAAAGTTTCATTTTTCCAAAGACAATTTCCAGTCCCATCATCACTTGGAAAACACGTCTCATTTCAGTTTCAGTACATGTCGAAAGTGATGCAGGCACTTAAGAACAAGCAACATGCCCTCCTCGAATCCCCAACGGGCACCGGGAAAACGCTATCGCTACTCTGCAGTGTGCTATCATGGCTGGACAAAGTGAAGAGTGATATCGCTGCTGAGGAGTATCGAGCTTCTCTCTGCCCTGTTCACGGAGGTTTGACGAACGATCTCGTATTGGTCTTGACGATCTTTTTCCTATATCGTAAGTGTGGACTGAAAATTCGTCAAATTAGGGCACGATTATTGTTCAATGTTTGTTTTTAGGTTATACTAGCAGTTCTTCTAACGGGGCTGCTGCAAACTGCTCAGCCTATCCTGACAAGGAAAACCACAGCAACAGCAACCATACCCACAGCAACGTGGGCAGCAACATTTCTTCTCTTGCCGAGGAAAAGGAGTACCGGGCAGGAAAACGGTTTGGCTCAATTGCATCTGTTAAACTCCATAATCCAGTGGTAAAGAGGAAGAAACAGATGGATGAGTCCACGAGACATGTCCACATTTTCATCCAGGATGTGTATAAAAACGTGGTACGTTCTGATGTTTCCGAATAGTATCATGATACAACAACGCTCCTATTATATTGTGCTGCTGTGTATCATCTGTTCACCTTAGCGAACTAGACGAGTTGAAGTAAACGTCATGAAAACTGAGCAGCATCTTGCCTCTGTTAATATTGACGATCAGTCAGACCGGAAGATATTCGTTGAGGTAACTGTAGACGTTGTGATTACTTATTGCCTTCTATTGTGATCTCGAACACCAGTTAGGATTGATAATGCTCTCCAAGTTCCTCATGTACAGTGTTTATCTTGTCCCGACAACATGACTGATTCGTGTTAATTCCTGTATAGATACCGAAGCCCAGCGTTGCCATGGTGCATAAGGAACTCTATCTCAAGCCGAACACCGCTACCGAAACCTGGATCCTTGATAAACCTGAGATAGAGTGCAAACCGCCTCAATTCATCGGTAATTTATCATCACGTGACTACTGACACGGCATAAGTTTAGAATTTCATCAGGCCGTTTATACCCATGTTCCGACAGATGAAACACTGAGTAAAGAAGGATATAAAGCCGTGAAAGGGGAGGATCTGGACGATGATGACTTTGTCTCACCCAAAAAGAGATCGGGTATCTGGTTTCATGTTTCCTTTGTTTCAAACTGAAGTTGAATGCCACCCATCCAAATAGCCATCTATAATCTTTCACTCCGTTACCAATCACCAGATATAACGAAGAACAAATTTGACGAGAGTACAAGTGACTCCAATGCGTGTAACAAGAGTCATGTGAAAGAAGGGAAAGAAGAAGAGATGGCAGACACCTCCTACACTGACCCTGCTTGTATCTGTGGCAGCCCTACAGCTAAGAGAACTCTTCCCAAGATATTCTTCTGTACCCGGACTCATAGGCAAATAGCACAAATCATCAGGGAACTCAACAAAACAGCATTTAAAAAAGTGAGCAATGTTCCCAGTTTGACCCAAAATTGGGGCCGTCACATAGGAACTGTTACAAATTGTAACGCGCGGCGACTCAATGATTGTCCATACCGCGCGCACGTACGCTCAAAATTTTACTTTTCCGATTTCTTTCCCGCGTGGTTTGTGTATTACTGATTGACAAGAATAGCAGGACGAGCATTTTGAAGGTGATTGAAGAATCATTGATTGATCTCCTTTCTTGAGTGAACAAATTTATGTTTATCCCACTATCAGGTTCCGATGACAATACTGTCTAGTAGAGAACACTCCTGCATACACCCGACCGTCATGAAGGAAGCAAATAAGAATGAGAAATGTCGAGACCTATGCGAGCAGAGTTAGTGATTCTGAACAAATATCTCTAGCAACTATGTCAATAACCACGTGCATATGCAATAACCTACTCATTTCCCCACCTACTCACTCAATCTTTCTGTCATATTGGCAATCACGGCACTTTTCATTCACCCACTCAATCACAGTCCCTAATCCCCTATCCATTCTACTTTCCATGTACCTACAGGAAAGTGCAAGTTTAGAGAGAATGTGGCTCAGTTGGTATATCACCGAAATGGTATTGATCAAGCTTGGGATGTTGAAGATCTTTGTAAACTTGGAAAACGGTCAACAGCTTGTCCTTATTATGCCTCGGTAACTGTCTTTTCAACATCTGATCTGAACTTCAGTTACTATATGAATTCCCTATGAAAATTAATACTGGCTCATGAATGAATATGGTCTGTATATGAGACTGTTGCTATAGGTCGAAATGATGCGCACAGCGGAAATAGTGTTTGCTCCCTACAACTACATACTAGATCCTCTGGTAGTGTCTCAACGAGAACTCTCGCTAAAAGACAACGTTAGTCACATAGAAAATAGAATAGTTATAGTTTTGCCGGATGTGCTCTCAAAAGCGTAAATTCCGGGTTCCAAATTCCTCTAATCGAATGTTTTTTCAGGTTATTATTTTTGACGAGGGACATAATATTGAGGATGTCTGCCGGTCAAGTGTTGGGTTTGAGGTGACGCAGTTTCAGCTGGGCGACTGTATCGCAAACCTGGATGACGTCATTAGGAGGGATACTGAATGTTACAGTGCGAACGCAGAGAATATTCCAGCAGGGTAAATAATGGCATGGAATTTGTGACAACTCGGATTGGATTTGACACCTCGGGTGGGATTTGTAACACGGATTTGTAACTGTTCCGTAACCTATTCAGATACCAGTCGATAGCACCTCAACTGCGGAAGCTGCGAACATTCTTCAATGATTTGCTGCAGTGGATTCTCAGTTTTAAACCGAAGTTGATTGACCAAGAGTTTGAACACTCGTACTATTCATTCAGTGGAACAGAGTGTCTAAATCAACTTGAGGTAATCTCCGCTACCAGTCCACTGATAATGTTACGTGACACAGAACTCAATTAAGAATTCCAATATTGGGAATTCGCGGCTCAAAACTTCGGTATTGCAATTGGCTTTATCGTCCCCTTATCTTATAGATGGTTTTTCAGGCTCTTGGTATCACGACTGATTACATGAAGTGCTTAGGTGGGTGGATGGAAATTATTTCGTACAAAGACGTCGACAAATCAGAACTGGATTTCCGTCCCCCGGTCCCCAAAACCTCGACTCTCATTGTAGCTGAGAAGTTTGTACTCACCTTCCGTATACTCGCTGCTAAGGGCAACGCATCCTCCTTCAGTACTTGTGTAAGTTTGTGTGTGCGTGTGTTTGTGGGCCTGAGGGAGTTCATTCCGTGTATCTATACACGTGTTTGCTCATGCGTATCTTCACTGTCTCATGTCCCTCACGTCTCTCCCCACTCCAGGCGAAGAAGTCACCTCTCGTCGTGGAAGACCCTCACAGTCACTCGTTAACGCGACACCTTGGCATGTCCCTCGTCCTCACCTGCCTAAACCCGGCCGTGGTGTTCAGAGACCTCAGCTCGCAATGTCACTCTGTCATCGTAACTTCAGGTGACAGGGGAATACCCATGTTTCTAGTATATATCCAATGGAGCAATTTTGTCGATCGATGATAGATCCTGTCGAGAATTTCGTTTTGCGCGCGCGGCGCAAACTTCGCGGCTTGCATCAGCGGTCTAGCATCGCCAGAAAAGAGCAATTCATCAAATAAACAAATTGTCAATTCCATTTTACATCCACTCGCCTCAAACAAAAAATCATCACATCGCAATTGAGGTTATCCCAAACTTCTTGAACACGAGCTCGCTCCTCAATCTCAAGGATGGACTAGTCTCACATGAGACGGCTATTGTCGACTGAGACAGGGCGGATCCGGTTTCACACGCTCAGATAACACGTCTTTCATTGCATGTTTCCGGGTTGTCAGCGGGGAGGCGACACGTGACCCAATCATGAGATCATGTGACTCGCCTCATTGTATGAGGTCACGTGACTGGCTTCATTGCATGTCACGTGACTCGGTCATTTCACTTCGCGGGGGCATATATAAACCCTCCAGATTGTACACCCAGTATATATATGCTCATCATGATGAACTCTCTATATTCACTCTCCGAGTACAACCACACAGCCATGGAAATTCCCAACACCGGGGACATTCCCCTTTTCCAAGACCTCCTTCACTCGGATTCTCCTCTCCCTCCCACTTACTACATCCCATGGCCAGATCACCCTGACCCCTTCACCTCCCCTTTTTCTTCTCTTCTCCATGATTCTGATACAGAGAGAGTGGTAACTGCTGAATCAGACGATGATATACCACTTCAACTGTCTCCCTCTCCTCATACTACACCGCCACACCCTGTTCCCTCTCCTGCCACACTTCCCTCTACCACACTCCCGTTTGCCTCTTCCTCACTCCCCCTTCCCTCTACCTCCCCATCTCCTCCCTCCTGTAATACCAAGGGGACAGAGTCCTACATTCCATATTACTGTGGCGGCAACGTTGGTCCTATCATCCCCCCTATCACGGACCAGGCCCCCTCTCCACCTCGTGTCCCCACTCCTCCTGTCGGCAGCGACCACTTCGCTGATCAGACTGGAGTCGGAAAATCCCGTCGAACGGGTGGTGGCAAGATGAAGCGGGTGCGGACAGAGTTCTCTACAGCCCACTTGGCCCGGTTGGAGGACGTGTTCACTCGAGACCACTACATTCGGGGGAGTGCACGTGACAAGTTGGCCGAGGAGCTGAAAGTGACGCCACGTGCTATTACAATCTGGTTTCAGAACAGACGAGCTCGCCTGAGAAACGAATAAAGCGGCCGGTTTCTGTGACCATGGTATACCAGGAGTGCTTTGTTTTAAAAGTGTGTGCTAGATTTTACTTGGGAATTTGGATTTTATATCATTCTTTAACCATATTGGTGGGATATTATGTGTGCTTCAATTTACTGTAACATGAACCCCTAACTGTTACCACATAACGTTACATCAGCAAACAAGATTGATCTTACACTGTCAGCTTACCAAACTAAGCTTACCTAGAACTTTCTACTTTCGACTTTATGAGTTGAAAATTTAGCCATTAAGATTCTTCTAGGTACTGTTCTAGATTATGACCGTGAGTAGTTTCCTCTTTGCATACCCTTTACCTACTTATTATTGTTGTGAGGTCATAATGATCAAACTGCGCGGCGAAGCGCTATCAGTAAAGCAGTAATACGACTCTTTTACACTTCCACTGCCCTGTTCTGTAACATTTCTTTGCATAATATGTAATCGCCACATTCAGACTATCCGATTCGTTCAGCTGGACCATGTTTCCTCTGGCCCTCCTCCTCATACATCTGGCATCCTCTAGCGAGCTTCCCGATTGTTCTGATCCCACAACCTACACCATGTCTACGACACTGTACAAGGGCGTGTCCGACACTACCATCTGGGACCGTAACCGGAGTACCTCAGCTAATTGCTCGCTAAACTTCTCCCCTCCCCCGGCCCCCACGACGTGTGGTGACTGTGACTTCGCCAGGCTGGCGGATGGGGTGTGGTACCGGTTTGCCGACCCCTACGTCCAGCTCATGGAGTATGCTGACACCTCAGCGTGCCCCACCATTCGTGGATGTAATGGCTACTACTCTATGAATTTAGTGCAGTCCTCTCTCACAGGACCAGATCCGCATTCTCGTTACTACGGGTTGTTATGGCGAAAGACGGATGACACCTGCTTAAAGACTTCAATCGTCGATACATCGATTATGGTGGAATCATACGACTGTACAACATTCCTACTGTACAAGTTTCCGGCCGGCTTAAGCGATAGTGCTGCATATTGCAATAGCGAGCACCTCAGAGAGGACCCCACAACCGTATATCCAACTCCATACAGCTTTTGTATGAACGATACCGTGACACCACTCTCCCTCACCGGTAACCGGAGGTTATACAACTCGATAAGTGACACCATGAGGTGTTCTGTTACCAGGTCCCCCACCTCCCCTCCACCCGTTACCTGGTCTGATACTAGTGTGGAGGGAGTCCTTGACACCGCCAACTCCGGACTGTACACCACTGTTTACGAGGCTGACCCGGATCCCTTGCTCACGACAGTGCGTTGTGAGAGTGGCGGTCTTACACACACTTTTTACAAGGTTACCCTGGAGACACGCAATGTTACCATTAGAGACCCGGGAGAGTATATTGAGGTGAACTGTTCCGTGAGAATAAGTGACACCACCGCCATACAGGACCAGGACGTGTCGTTGACTGGAGTTGCTGACCCTGAGGGGACGGTAACAGTAACAAGAGGGGAGGGTGTCATCGCTCTTCAACTGAAGTATAAAAACCAGTTCAATGACCGGAATGTTACACATGAAACACGCGTCACTGACACATGGAACTGTGCAGTTACTGACCCCCTCTCGTTGACATCCTATACCTCCTCCTTCGAGATTGTCCTGGTACAGTCCTGTCCAGGGGGGAGTGGTGTCACTGCTGATACCACGTGTCAGCCCTGCCTCGAGAACCACTTTTCCCGTGATGGTGAGTGTGTGCCGTGCCCTGACGGCCAGCTTTCTGATCCCGGATCTGTCAGCTGTAACGGTGGATCCTCGTCACATGAGCTGCTAGCTTACGTCGGAGGAGGACTCGCTGTTGTTGCTCTCGTTGCAGTGGTCGCTGCTGTACTTGCCATTAGATACGTCAGGAACAAGCGCTACACAGTACAATCAGCTAATGATGTGCCCATGAACAGGGCAAACTGTCGTCCGGTAGATGAAGATCCGTCCTTGGCTTACGATTAAAAGCAATAAGACCCATGTTAATAGTGCCACGGTGTTTTTATAGGTCTGATTTCTTATTTCTACACCAGGAAGAAATAATTTGAACAGTTTTCCTCAATTTCAGCTCAATCGGATGACCTCTCATCGTGAACTACAGGGGCGGAGTTTTGCTCGTATCCAGGACGATCGTGTCATACTTATAGATCGTCTTTTTTGCACATTATATTCAATTTTGCGCGTATTAAATGAATTAGAGTTGGATATTAAATGCGATTCTCTAAAATGCGGCATTTTTTCTTCGAAACGAACACCTCCCAGCTTCCTTGAATAACTGATGAAGGAAGGAATACAAAATTTCTAGGAGTTACGGTGACCCCTGAATACCCAACGTCTCGAAAACAAAAGTCAAACCTTTAACCTTTCGCTCTGGAAGTGGACTCTACGTTTTCATCCTAATATCTAATCTGCTTCCTGCACCCACTTTCACGCGTTTAATGGACTAATTTAATTAGTTTAATGGACTAATTTTACATCCAATCACTTACACACTTCAATCTAACCCTTTCCCGTCCATCTACCCTTCTCAGTCTCTCTCACACTTCACATTCACACACGGTTTATAACGAGTTATCATGTGATAACCAACCAGGAACGCTGAGCCCGATGGACACATTCCAATCAGAGCTCGGCACCACATTCCGGGTACAGCACGAGGGCAAACACGTGGTTCCACGTTCCAACTTCATGGCGGTTAACCTTACTATGGGTCCCAGTGGGGGCTCTTTCAACGCAGGTACCATGTTGCTGCTTTTGGTGAATTAAAACTGCAATTGACTACAGTTTTTCCAATCCTTCTCTTTGTCGTGTAAAGTAACACTTACTCGGTTCTGCGAATATCTAAAATACAGACTAAATATATACTCTCTGCAGGGTACAAGAACGCAGAGTTGTTTACTTTCCAAGATGATGTGGGTAAGGTTGTGGCCAGGGTTTGCAAAGTGGTCCCTCATGGAGTCTTGGTCTTCTTCCCCAGCTACCGGCTTCTCGACAAGATTTGTGATAGGTGGCGCGCGACTGGACTCTGGGGCCAGATAGAGGAGTCCAAAACTGTCATTTGTGAACCGAAGGGTAGCAATAAAAACATTTTCAATGAGGTGAGAGTTTTTTTCGTAATTCCTTGATCTGTGAATTCGATTTTATGACTGCGTATCAGTATTCTGTTTGTTCCCCAACGTCCACTCTTACCACTACCAGTCCACTATTTCATCTGTTCACTTCTTCATCTGATTCTGTCCACTATTCCATCAGGCGATGAGCAAGTTCGACAAGTGTATTGATGACGGTGTGCTCCTACTAGCAGTTTGTAGAGGTAAAATCAGCGAGGGCGTGGACTTTGCCGATAATAGCGCCAGGGCGGTTATCACTATAGGACTGCCGTTCCCCAACTTCAAGAGTACGGAGGTTACCGACAAGCGGAAATACAACGACAAGTTCATGAAACAGAATGGACTCCTGTCCGGTCAGGAGTGGTATACGATACAAGCATTCCGGGCTGTCAATCAGGCACTGGGCCGGTGTCTCCGCCATATCAAGGACTGGGGCTCGATCATCATGATAGAATCCCGTCTTGCCGGGAATGACAGCTATTGGCGGAGCATCTCCCGGTGGATACGAGATGATATGATCACAACCAGCAACTGTAACGAGGCTCTCGATAGGCTGGAACACTTCTGCCAGGATAAAATGGAGGAAACCGATAGAGGAGAGGATCATGATATCCTCGATGCAATGAACAGGACATTATTGCACGATACAAATCCTGTTATCATCATACCAGACGATGTTACGGCATCCTCAACTCCTCTCGTCAAGAAAGGATCAGATCCAAGACACCCCGCGGCAGTCGCCCATGCTGTTCCGCTCTTCTCCGACAATTCCGCCCTCCCCTCCGTCGTAACCCCTCGCGGGAAAGGTGGAATCGGTAACAACGGAATATCTCCCGAATCGGATGATAGTGTCAGTGTCACAGTATGTGACGTAACGCGTGACCTATCCTCATCACCCGATCTTTTCGATGTTACCGATGGTGAAACAGGGGAACATGAACATTTACCGGAAAGGAATGACGTCACGGTGGCACCCAACTCATCGGAAGATAAACGAACTCTCTCGCCCGATGATGATGATACGTCGCATCAGATCGTGGTGAAACGACGGAGAACGAACAGACTGTTACATCACGCCCTCAATCAATCCGGTGATGATGACAGTGACATGGAAGAGTCACAGCCAGTGCCATCACCCATGCATCAGTGTCATCAGTGCTCCATCACGATCATGAAAAAACCACTCCCTTCGGACTGCAAAACTGTCAAAATAACCGACTTTGACATGACGAAAATAGACGTCAGAGCTTTGGATGAGCTCAGATTATTGAACGGTACAAGTACAGCTGCAGGTCCGCCACGGCTGAGTGATATGGGAGTGTGCTGTGTGAAGTGTGGCTCTCTTGTGGGTACACTGATCATCACTTTTATTGGGGATAGTGTCAGTGGGACAGTTGCATTGGAGGGTAAAACGTGAGTGGTTGACATGGTATTTTGATTGGTTGTTTCATTGTCAGTGTGATAGGATTAGCTACAGAATATTGGTTGAAGCCATCTTAAAGTTGATGAGGTTCATCGAGTGTCAAGGCCATGGGACTATGATTCCGATGCACCGAATGAAATATTTTATGCTATAGTGATGTGTATTCTATCGATATCATTTCAGTTCGATTCTGTGAAATGCCGTCCGACATATGTCCCCAAATACCATCGATGTTGATCTACTCCTAGTCCTAGTACATTGTACTAGTAGTAGATACACACCTACACTTGATTACACGTTACAGCACATGCTAGCACGTTATATAATAACGTTACATGATAACACGTACTAACACATGATAACACGTTACACGTGATAACACGTCCATTGTCCCTGAGCCTCTCCGACCCCCTCGATTGACAGTCGCCTGGTTCTTTTGGGAGATATCTCACACATTTCGAAATCGATAAATGGACGAAGTGAAATACAGGTTTCAATCATCAGAATTGAATCAGCATGAACATTATACGTAACGCTACTACTGGACGCTACTACTGGACAATTTTACGGCTGAAAAATCGAAACTTAAGTGCATAAGGCGGTGATTTTCAAGTCAAGGGTCCGGGCACGGCATATATATGCTGCGTAGCACCATTCTCAGACGAGCTCTGATTATCATGCTGACTGCCCGATCTACCCTGGCGATCCTGACCCGGCATTCTCACTGGGATACTCCCCTCCTCCCTCTCTACAGCACTCAGGAGCGGGTCACCGTACCCCACGTTAGACACCGCTATGTCAGGGTGTGCTGGTCCCAGCGACTCGGAGTGACTGTAGATATGCTCCCCCTGGTCTGTATAGAATACACTCGTTGTCGGTTGAGGGATGTCGAATATGGCGGGGGTTAGTGACGTCACTACGGCGTCCGGTATCGAGGCTCTGATAAGAGTACCGAGTCCGGGCTTCTCCACTGTTCTGTGCGATGCGATATCATCTTGGTCCACATAGAGTGACCCTTGATTGTTTCCCACTGCGGTCCCTGCGATACTACATCCACAGCTGATTTGGGACTGGGAGTTGCGGTCTTGCGGGACTGCGCCGTCGGTATCGGCCCGCGAGAATATCGGTTTCCGGGACAGTTCAGCGATGAGATCTGTTCGTATCAGTTTCGGGTGGTCACCATGGTTACCGCCAGGTCTTGTTATTATTTCTGAAACTGCACGTGGCTTGTCGTATCTGTCACGTGGCCGGTGCCGAACAGTGACAATGCTGTCAAGACTACTACTGTCGCTGGTGCTACAGGAGCCACGAGCCCGGGCTGCGGGCTTCTCGTATGTGTGCCTGTTCCCAGACTCCTCGTTATCGTCGAGGAATGGAGTCGGGTCCTTGTAGATAGGTTCATCGGTTTGGGGTGGCTGCTGAGTGATTGTTTCACTTGTATCGAGATTGTCTGTAGCTGATAACTCAAGGTCAGGGGATGTCCCTATGATATTCTCCTGGATAACCGGGTCATCATGTCTGATATTCTCATACACTGGAGACTCTGCACTCACAGATGATCTGATCACAAAGTTGTCCAGAGTTCGATCACAAGATTCACCCGCTGTCGAGTTACGGTTTGCGGAGTGAATCTCAGTCATCTCATCTGGTGATGGACTTGGCCTAGAGTCACCAGACTCATGATGCTCTTTCAAATTCAACACAGCTCCACGATCAACTTGTTGGTGATACTCCTGATCATGATCGTTCCTCAGATTTTCGTACATGCTGCTGTGATCAGCGGAGCTGAAGTGGAGAGATCCACTCTCATTGTGGAATGATATAGAGATATCGGACAGTGTTTGATCCTTCTTCGCTAGTGCACCTCCAAAACGGGGAGATTTGGGTAATCCTCGTTTTGGTTTCAGAGGGGATGACGACGTGCTGGTTGCAGTTCCTATTTGGACGGGTTTATAACTCGCAGAGTAGTCCACAGAGGAGGGGGGTGGGGGTGGTATTTTCATGGGAACGTTTGTCCTCTTCATCATGATCTCATCAGGTTCAACCTGGTGATTATGAGTCTCTGTTAGATACTGCGATACTGATAGCCGGGCGCTTTTCAACATTCAAGTTTCCACTTCTAATTCAAATGGCATGCGCAAGACATTCACTTGCTATCAATATCATGGTTTGAAATTGAAGAGATCATACCGAAGCTCGCATTTAACTAGGCTAAAGCATAAAGCCTAAAGCATAAAGTCTCAAGATGAGTCCATGCATGACGTTTTCATGATAAAAGTAGGTACTCAGGTGCAGGATAACTCATGCGATATGAAATAGCATAACAAAATTCACTGACAAGTGTACAAAATACACGAGACCGTGAGTGTTAGGTTTCACACTCCTAATTGCAGATAGGAAGTGGAATGATCAGCTCGGTGGCGATTAAAAGTACGTGACGATACCGTGAATTTGTGGTGCCATACTGACACAACACCATATTGACCAATGACCAATGAGAATGCTGTACTGTTATGTGATAGTGACGCTACTGATGTTTATTTATTGCCGCACAAATGCCACACACGAGGGAAATGGTGTCATACAATGCAGGGATGTCTCAATTCGGGGAACTATAGCTCTGAACAACAAACTGAGTGAAAACCATTCACTGCATCTCGGCACCATGACTATCTTGTAGTCGATCACATTAAATTGCACACATGCGTCTACTCAGCAGTCGAGTTCGATGGCTAGATAGTCCTATTTCTTTCAGTCCATGAGCAATTTGAGCGGAGAAGAGAAAGAACGTTTTGATACAATTGAATTTCAACAAATCATTTTTGTGAAACAATCAGCTTGATTTCGCCTGACACAGACAATCAAATCAAATAAGACCTATTCCTTGTTAAAATCAGCCAGAAGAAGTTTCATGTCGAATCGTCATGACTAAAAACTTTTTGAAACCAATGATTAGCATTACGTAATTAAAGTTTGGAAACTCGCGTACTCGTGCAAGTTTATAATCATCATGGAAAAACAAACAACTGTGTTTTGTAGGCATTTCCTGCGAGTTTCACATCGATTAGAATTTGATTAGGTCGTCATGTGTTTGGCCATTGTTTTGGGGTGGTCGGCCAGCGGACAAATTATCATACTGTGCGACCTCTTCTTCCCCCACGAAAGTTGTGATGGGTATGAGATAACTACTGGATAGAGTTTGGGAGTGGATTTCACGAGCACGGACATCACAATCATAGATACTGCTCGTGTCAGACATCACTGATGTCAAGTTACTAACACTCTCCGTGCTGGTGATGTCATCGGTCGTAGCGTATATCGTGTCTTCGCCTCCACCATACTGCTCTTCGTATATGTTATCCGTCTGTTGTGGACCAGACGGTCGAGGGGGAGCAACCTGAACAGTGTATGTGTGTGTGTGTGTGTGTGTGTGTATGTGTGTGTGTGGTTTGGTTTGAATTCCACAGGTTTGTGTGTTTGTCTAGAAGTCACTCACTGGAATTCTGGAGCTGCCTGATGAACTGGTGCTCGTTTCAGTAGCTCTCAGCTGAAAAATCATTCTTTAAGAAAAACACCAGTAAACAAGAAACTCAATTCTCACGCTCACATCTCTATAGATTTGACACCATTTCAATCAATGACACCCTTCACTCACGGTTGAGTGAGGGGATGACGTGCCAGGGGGAGGGGGAATTGGAGGGGGCGGGGGCCGTTCTCCTCTGAATTGACGTGCTACAGCTTCTCTAGCGCGCTGATTATGGAATATAATTGTGTCATTAATACATCATTATAGTCACGTGTTAAGTACAACTTGTCTTTTAATGAATGTGTAGATAATTTACCGCACATGAGTTGTAATTGTAGCAAGTGCAATATGATATTCAATCGATGTCTTGTCCTACTCACCATTCTGTTTTCCTCAAACTCGGCGATGGTATTATTTCTCGGTATTGTTTTTAATTCCTCATCTGGCTCCTCCATGTCGGAAAATATGAGCCCTTCTTCATCGTCGCCTCCTGCAAAATGCGATGACCTCATATGTGACACAATAACTGTGACGTCAAGGGGCGAGTGATATCACTCGCTCCAGTGTTTCCGTATCAATTGGGACAGTGAGATTTGTACATTGATTGTATAACCAATAAATATTATACGAAATGAATGCGTGGCGGATAATTAACACAAAGTGGCATCCAGGGGGCCATTTTCTATGTAATTACCAACAGGCCAGGGCTGTCCGCGCGCGGGGATATTCGCGCGTAATAACTGCAAAATCAGCGCTACGGCTGAAGGAATTCCATATTCGCGCGTTCCATACTAGTATCACTGATGTCTCAATAACATAAGGAGCTAAAACTAAAGTGTACCAAAATTAAGGCGTTATTTCGGCGAATTGCATGGTATTTTGGTACAACGATTACTCGNTATAGATTTGACACCATTTCAATCAATGACACCATTCACTCACGGTTGAGGGAGGGGATGACGTGCCAGGGGGAGGGGGAATGGGAGGGGGCGGGGGCCGTTCTCCTCTGAATTGACGTGCTACAGCTTCTCTAGCCCGCTGATTATGGAATATAATTGTGTCATTAATACATCATTATAGTCACGCGTTAAGTACAACTTGTCTTTTGATGAATGTGCCGATAATTTAACGCACGTGAGTTGTAGCAAGTGCAATGTGATATTCAATCGATGTCTTGTTCTACTCACCATTCTGTTTTCCTCAAACTCGGCGATGGTATTATTTCTCGGTATTGTTTTTAGTTCCTCATCTGGCTCCTCCATGTCGGAAAATATGAGCCCTTCTTCATCGTCGCCTCCTGAAAAATGCGATGACCTCATATGTGACACAATAACTGTGACGTCAGGGGGCGAGTGATATCACTCGCTCCAGTGTTTCCGTATAAATTGGGACCATGAGATTTATACATTGTTATTTTAACCAATGAATTTATACGAAATGAATGCGTGGTGGATAATTTACACAAAAAGTGGCATCCAGGGTGCCATTTTCTAGGTAATTACCAACAGGGCTGTCCGCGCGCGGCGATGTCCGCGCGTAACAACTGCAAAATCAGCGCTACGGCTGTGAAAATTCCATATTCGCGCGGTCCATACTAGTATCACTGATGTCTCAATAATTGAGTGACAAAGCATGGCTGTCAAGCATCGGTCTGTCTGTGTAAGTATTAGTTAATTGGAATGTGCACGGAATCACGCTCAGGAATGTATAGTATATATACATTGTGCTGAGCAAACTGTATTCAGCTCATGCTATCGGTGGTTAAAATTCAGTAAGGTAGTAATCTGATAGCATTTTTCATTTTTTGTTCATTGCAATGTTGTCTAACGAAATTAATCCAGAACTCAAAACTTATCGTGTGGGTGCAACTTTTGAAATGCATATGTGTTCACCAATCGAAAGTTACACCTCACTTAAACTCAGCAATATACATATCACTGATCAACTCACCAATAGACAAACTCACCTGCGTACAAACACTACCCACGAGTAAATCAACTCTCCAATGGACACAATAAACGGACACACACAGTACATACACATGATTACGCAACTGACCTGCATAAATTGGGTGTCTCACGTCTTCATCCTCTTCTTCGTCTAGCAGAGGTTGACGAAACTTGCTGGGACTGCGATAATTTAATGTTAAAAGTACAGGACGTTACATGAAATTCGTGACATTTCGGATTATTCTAGAAATCCAAAACGTATTCAGGTACCCAGAGGGTCTGCGAATATTGAGCTTCCTCGCAATTTTCAGCAACTTAGTCCGGGTTGCTTGGCTCGCATCCAACAACCTCTGCGAGAAGGATACTTCCTCCGTTCTCGATGCTTCATTAGTTACTGGTATCTGATCTGAAAACACAAGGAATTGTTTTCAATCGGGTATGAATTCAGAGTGAGAGTAAGATTAGCTAATTATAGGTAATTAATTACCGTGTGTCGGTATGCCGTGTATAGTGGAATACCCATTGACATGCTGATTGATGAAACCTTGTAGTCTTACCGCAACATCATTTCTCATAACCAACTGAGCGAGTCATTAAAACCATTTACATTCATTTTGGTTTAATCATGATATGAAGATACTGTTTCGAATGACAAATCATGTAATATGGAGCGACCATTACTTAAACTGTATACTGTATACTGTGCAAGTCCTATGTATATACCCAGCCCGCTATATGTGTCGCACTCAACACTGTAACCAACACTGGATATGTACTCTTCACTGTGCAACTTATGTATACTGTACAGTGACACTCAATTAACAGTATACACTCGACATTCACTGCATAGATAACAGTTTACAGTGTACTGTCACACTCCTGTACAGTGTACACGAGCTGTACAGTGTACCTACACTGTACAGTGTACACTCCTGTACAGTGCACACGAGCTGTACAATGTACCTACACTGTACAGTGTACACTCCTGTACAGTGCACACGAGCTGTACAATGTACCTACAATGTACAATGACAGGGTGTGATAGAAACATACAATCGCAAATTAGGACCAACAAAAGAGTAGCACAAACAATGGAAAACCACGATCTACATATAAGCAATAGCTCAATACAAAATGAAACGATGTGATAACAATTCCAGCTTATGAAATAAAATATTAATACAATGACATGCTGATAAGAACTTTGCGGTGATAAGAAGTGTGTAGTGATAAGAAATATACAGTGCCTATGTCTGTGTGTGTGTCTGTGTGTGTGTGTGTGTCTGTTCCTGTTTGTGTGTGTCTGTGTGTTAGTGTGTCTGTATGTCTGTTCCTGCTTGTGTGTGTCTGTGTGTCTGTGTGTCTGTGTGTGTCTGTTCCTGTGTAAGTGTGTGTGTGTGTCTGTTTCTGTGTGTCTGTGTCAGTGTGTGAGTGTGTACTTGTGTACGTGTGTGATTATTTCAAGTCAACGCAAAGGAGTATACACAACGTTCAACAAGCTCAACCTAACCAATGCAAAGCTATACAAGGAATACAAACACCACCAATATCTAAAAGCAGTTGCCATGGCGATATCGGCTAGATTGCTCTTACTACGCAAGCGATTCCTCACTAACGAGTACAATAGTGTGCTGTAGGATGAATCGTGCCAATGAAACATGTATTATGTATATAACGTCAGAATATAATATTTAGTCACGAAATAAGATTTGTATTTCAAATATCGCATGCGGATTGAGCATCGCCATGAGATGTATAATTGTTATGATTTTGATGTTGGCAACGGACGCTGTTATGATACATGGTATTGGATATTCAGGTTGATGCAGCTAGAATATGCGAGCCATTCTGATCGCCTAATTACCAGCCATGAACACACCTGAACCCCCATCAAACCTCCCTCACCTAAGATCTACCCCACCCCCCTCACCTTGTACTGATTGGTTTGCTGCGATATCCTCCTGATTGAGTGTCCTCATGAATTCCTGATTTGCCTGCACTTGCTCCAATAAATCCTGGTTATGGAGCAGCAATGCAAAGTCCCTGTCTTCGACCATCTGCGTTGCCTGTAATTAGTTGTTCCAGATAATTAGTACTTTTACGTGAAAATATGGTACTCAATATATACAATGGTCCTCAATGCAAACATGCAATGATGATGAATTACTGCTCATAACTGAAGAGAGTGAAGACTATAATTTTACTACCATTGGAGTATTCTGCACGGTCATGACTGGTTCTGATAGCTTGAGGAAGAGGTTTGGCAGTGGGTGAGTGTATGGTATGGGAAATCGAGTGCCCATCACATCAACTGGAACCTGCCCAAACCGTTGAGAAGCTGGCTGTTGAGCACGCGGTGTGAGTGTGAGGTCACCGGGGGGAAGGTGGGACGACAGAGTGGGGTAGGTGGGCCTGAAGTGGGTCATGAGTTATACAGAAGATACTATATGTCACATTGGTGTCAGTTCACTTGGCCAGTATTTCACTGCTACATACATTGGCTGTTGTGACTCCTGCTGGTTCAGCAAATCATTCTGGTTATCCAATATTCCAGAAGAGCCAGGCTCCTGATTGGCATCAGCATTAACACAACTTATGGCAAGTAAGTCATCTATGGTTTGATCCACCATACCATTGTTCCGTCTTAAGACCTGTGAGCAAATATAGGATGATAATAAAGAGAGGGAATACACAGCAATTTTTGGCTAAGGCCTGCACAAATAAATCACATTATAATAAGTGTGCATGTGACTGCTGGTATATGTGATATAATGAATGAAAGTATGACCTAGAAACCACTTAATTATTCAAACAATCACTAAAAACTTTGTTGAAAGTGAAAAGTCTCAACCTGTTCAATAAGAGAGTTCTCTAAATGTGGAAACATGTTCTTGAAGTCATTCATAGCAGAGGAGAAATTGAGCTTCTGAACGTCAGTCATTTTGTAGCTCCTATAAAATATGAAACACTTAGGAAAAGATTTAATAAGAAATTATTCTAACTGTGGTCTACTGCAGAGAGCAGTGATCCTCTAGCACAGCTTACTTAGAGGGGTGCCGAGTCTCCAAATTGCAATATTTGTACTGTAATCAAGGAAATTGATGTAGTTTTAAGTAAGGTGAATTTGTGGACCACCACTCTATGAACACCACAGTAAGACATCATCAAAGATATTTGTCTCCACATGCTTCACGAGAATTATTCAAGGACAAGAAAACCTGTCATGTGAACATGATATACCTTATATTGGGAACAGCAACAGTACTTAAATTTTAAACCATAGCTACACATGATACTCCTGTGAGGATGTTCACACTTCCAAATCTAACAAGAATGAAGAAATTATAAGGGAGGACTTAGTCACAATTCCTTCAAGAATGCGAAAAATAAGCCCTAAAAGATGATGCTTGAAAGATAAGCCTAATTGAAAGATGATGCTTGCCCAGTTGTTTGACATTCATTAATCTGTATAGTGTACATATATCGTCAAATGATATGTAAATGAATTTTGTGAAATAAAAGTCTTCTTTTTGTGCAATACTGCAATATAATAGGATGTTCCTGATGTTGTCAATCGATGATAGACCCTTGTCAGATTTTATCTGACCTCAGTTTCTCGCGCGCGGCGCGCGCGCCTTCATCGAAGGCCGAAACAGTTTCGGCCTTCGATGAAGGCGCGCTCGCGCGAGAAACAGGTCAGGTAACATCTGACAAGATAGACCCTGCTGAATTTTTAATTGTTCATGCGTGCGGATAACTTGCGAACACGCAATGAGATTTCGCTTTGTGCGCGGCGCGCGCGTGCTGACGCGAGCCTAGCTTCGCGGCATGCATCAGCGGTCTAGCTTCGCCAAACAATACTACATTGGACGTTTTGCGATTTTTCAATTTCAAATTTGCAATTCATTTAGTAAAATAAAGGCCAAGGGCGCGCGCGACGTGTGCACTAATTTTCACAAAAACTTACCTGGCCTGGCCCGGCTATAACTGGCTATATAACTGGCTATATAAGCGCCTCGCGGCCACAGAACCATTAAATATAAATTGTCTGGCGATGCTAGACCGCTGATGCAAGCCGCGAAGCGTCTGTCTGAGAATAAGTTTGCGCCGCGCGCGCAAAACGAAATTCTCGACAGGGTCTATCATCGATCGACAAAATATAAACTAGGGTCCATTATCATCATTGATATGAAATCCTCGACAACATATATAATTTATTAACAAAACAAGATTGAAGATACGCACTTTGCACACAACATGATTACAGAATAGCGCAAAACAATAATGAAAATTGTAAAATTGTTCTTGATAATAAAGTTCATTGCTTGGCAAGATCTATTTTATTACATCGCTAATTACAGTTAATTCATAATTATTGTTGCCACAGAAGTTGATTTCATGACACAGTGAGACTGTACTCTATAATCGATTCTTCTGCCCTGTCTCTGAGATGAAGACTAGCTTGAGCATAAAGCCTTAAGGCATATGTCGAGTATTGTCAGGCATCAGGAAACATTTCTTAATAACAAGCCATCTAGATAGCAACTTTGGTCAAGGCAGAATGGTTACCTATGTGCATAGCCAGAAAAACACGGTATAGATCCTTTATATAGATTATAGTGTTCAGTATAGACCCCTCTGTTGTCAAAGAATTTGCTTGCCTTAGCACATATTACTTATTTAAACAATAAGATCATTGTTCAGTGTAGTAAGAATTTCATTCAATTCCTCAGAGCTTTCTATGGCGATTTTATTTATTACTTATTGTTTATCTGTATTGCCACCTATCTGTTGTAGCGTTACATTGTACGCATTTGGTTGTGTCATTATCTGCTTGTTTGTTTTGGACAGTTCTTTTTGATTCTGTGCTTATGATATCCATATTTGCAAAGAGTATTATACCTACTAATTACTATATTCAATAGTCTGATGTGATTGCATTTGATATAGATAGATGATCCTCTCACATGAAGACTAGCTTAGTGACGTGTAAGCATTATAATGGAGGACAATCGTCATACTGATAGAAATATCATAAATATACGATGCATATGAATCAAACTTTGATCAAAACCAACAAGTCATGTACCTACCCTGCTTTTAGTTTGTTAGAAAAGGAATCATAATCACGGGGCTCTGTCGCAATGAATTTTAATTTTTTGGCAGTAACTTCAATATTCCAGATTAGCTATGGACTAGCAGTGAACAAACTATGGCATCATACACACCCAACATGTCTGTGATTGTCAGTGCTAGTCACTACCCAGGTAAGTAGAATGGAGCATTTTTCTTGTGCTATTCTCAATAGGCTCAATCCAATTTTACATTGCAAGGCAAATATGCGTACAATCCATTGCTATTGCTACTCATGATGATTGAAAATTTTTGTTGGTGATGGAAAATTGTAGTAACAAAACTCATATCTAACAGGACAGGGTGAAGGAATGCCTATGAATAGCTTTGCAGAGGGTATGCAGCCACCGAATATTTCTTCTTTCCAGCACCCAGCTGGTATTCAGGTCAGATCTTGTCTTGTTTGGACAGAGTTGACAATCCCGATATTAGATATAACTAGCTGGCCTTGAGGCTGCTTGCTGTCCGAGGCGGTTTACAGGATGGCCCACAAGCCGTTAAGATCATATATCATGTCATATCCATTCATGGTATATGCTGGGAATGTGAAGCAAAGTTGTATCTGTCATCTCTACTTCAAAACACCTGACTTAGAGAACCTTGCGCTTGTGGACAGCAGAATACTTTCAAGATTGTTATAGATTGTCAATATTTCATATCTCTTGGCTGTTGCAAGACTGTTGCAAGACTCGGTTTTCCTTATATACTACGGGTCTCGAAATCTGACACCACTCGGTACCCAATCAAGCATGCTAATTGGAATGCCCATGACGCTTGACACCACTCGAAAACGGGGAGCATGTTGAACACCACACGTCTGACATCACTTGAGAATGGACAGCATTTCGACATCACAAAGGAAGAATGGAGACGGGAATACTCGATTACTATCAACACTTAAACTTAAGATACGACTATCATTGCACTAAGATTCAAGATTGTATTGTAACGTTGAAAATAGGAAAGGGCTATCAGAATAACAGAGGCCGGAGGCCGCGGGTCCTGCTAGTCCTATAATAATTCTTGTTTAATGTTCTGCCTCATGATCGATATTAATCATTGTTGCAGGTGCCGGCAATGTCATCATATTCGAGCAACTCTTCCATGACGTCCTCTATCCCATCATCTGTGATGACTCATAACACTATGCCCCCGAACAGTATTCCTCACAACAGTTTAGCCCCACAATCGGGAGGTTATGAGCATCCGTATTATACTCGACCGCAGCAACAATCCCAGCTGCCACAGCAACAACAGGTTCAACAACAACAACCTCAACAACAACAGCAACTGCATCAACAGCAACAGCAACATCAACAACAACATCAACAACAACAGAAACAACAACCTCAGCAACAACCTCAGCCGCAGCAACAACAGCAACAACAACAACAACAACAACCNGCAACATTCACAGCAGCAGCAGAAGCAGCAGCAACAACAACAACAGCATCAGCAACATCAGCAACAGCAACAACAACAACAACAACAACAGCAACAGGTTTGGATTGCATCACCATTCCAATAATCTTTTATTGTATTTTACGACCTTTTCAATCATTCATTAGTTTTATCACTCACTTCATAATGTATCAAGAAGTAAATCAGCAACCACTGGTCATTCACCAGTCGCCTGACGCACCCTGAATGCACCTAGGTGCATTAAACTGCAACAGACACAATGTTGCAAGAGTGGCCTTGATAGTTTCAGCATCAATACTTTTTACGTTTTATACGCTATTCAGAGGTTTCCTGGATAAGACTAAGAATACGGTACTATTGCCATATTCAAAAGTACCCATTCATTCATAACGTTCGAGTAGTAACATCTCCCAACATTTCGGTAAACAGTATGAAGGATGAATATTGAAGTACGGGATGTCTTTGTACCAAATCCGCTGCATACGTTCTCCTACAATTATAATCGCGCAAAATGGATAATATGATAATGCCGCAATATTTGATAGTAAGACCACATGGTACATACAAGTGACCACGGTGCCAGTCAAATACGCACATTCACACAGACAGACACAGAAACACACACAAAAACACACACAAAGAGTTTATGCATAATATGAGGATATACCAGGTCAAACAAGTGCCATGTTGCATAGCTATGAAGCTAATTAGCATACAATTTGTCTGAAGTAGAATGGAACAGTCAGGGTATATATCATGACAAATTTCACCCAGATGGCATTGCTCTTTCATTGAAAATTGAATGACACACACATAGGTATGATGAATATGCGCTACAAAATTAACAGCGATTCAACACGTATATAATGAGAACATCATTTATAACCTCTCATTATGATAGTTTGCATGAATTGCTGTCTATGCAGCCCTGTCTTTGCCATTTGGCAACTGTCCAGTAGAGTATACCCATCTTGATATTTGAACTAAGAGCGTTTCTTCAGTTTGGAGTACCGGTTCGGTTTTGATGTTTGTGTACTTTGCATGTGTGTGATGTGTGTTTGTGTGTCCTATGATGGATGTCTGAAGACGGAGTGTTTGCCCCCTCGCGCGTCACGCCCCCCCCCCTCTGAACCCCACGGAACCCCTGTCCACAGAGAACCCCCCGTTGCCGCCCTCTCTCCAATGTTATTATACGTTATATGTCCTTGAGGCAGCACGCTAATTAATATTGCGAGCTGATTCGCCCGCTCTCTCCCTCCCTGAGAGAGCGCAGCTCTCCCTCCCAGTGTTAGTCGGGGAGGTCACGTGTCTCCCTTGCCCTCATGTGACGTGACCATCACTCCTGGTTGGCTAGCAACACGCACGTGACACAATGCGCGCAATTTCACTGGACCGCGCGCAGACTGGCCAGTATGAATTACATGCAACAAGGATAAGGCAATTAGTCGCCTCATTATTTCTCTACCGCTATAAACCGGTTTTAAGAAATATGGGGTTGAACCCCCTAGCCGGCAAACCCCCCTCCCCCCTTAGGCCCCCCATTCACGGCCCTCTGAGGGACACACGATCTGTGTGAAGGTAACCGCAGCTCGACGCTGCTGACATATAATAACCGTCTCATTGCATTATCAAGTGTTGAGAGCGCAGTGTGCTCTATATATGGAATAATCGATGTGTGACGTAACAACCTTCTTAATTTGCTCTCTAGCAGCACAGCTTTCTCAACAGAGTGGACGTTCTCTCGTATCACTTTTTTACATAGTGCTGCCGTAAGGAAATCTTGATATCTTGCGAAGTGTGACTTTGATTAATTGGTCCAAATCAATAAATGAATGGGTTATGCCAACTTCTTTAGGAATTTTCGGTATGCCAAGATCAACTTTATCGAAATTTGCGAAAACTTCAATATCCGGAATTTCGAAATGAGGTCGAAACACAGGTTTTTCCTGTGGAATACCAACTGTCGGCTTGTCAATTATCTTGTAGAAGGCTCCGATGATGTCGTTGAATTCACCATCCGTGAACTGAATTTCGGATATGTTTTCGCTCTAATAAGCCACGTGACTAGCTATCAGATACGTTAGGTAATAGAGGGGGGGCAAACATTATAATCTAGATAAGAGGTTATCCCACGATGTGCTCTCCACAATTGGTGCAGATCATTCATACTGTGACAAGTCATGCATGGATCATGTAGAGCGTATTCCATATTCACATAATATCACGATAGAAATCGCATTGATCACTTAAATACCTAGACAGTGGAGGTGAATATTTGTCGTCCAAAGATCAGATTAGCCTATTATTAGCCTATTATAAGCGCTAGATAATAGATATAGTGTGATTTATGTTATGAAATGACGTACGAATGCTTTGTTGCTATGGTAACTTTGGTGCTGTGAAGATAATCGCTCTGGCAACACACATGCTATGAAGACTGTGTTGCTATGGAAACAGTGATGCTGTGAAGATTGTTGCTATGGTAACACTGGTGCTGTGAAAATTGTGTTGTTCTGGAAACACTGACGCTGTGAAGGCTGTTACTATGGAAACAATGCAGTGAAGACTGTGTTGCTATAGCAACACACATGTTGTGAAGATCGTGTTGCTATGGTAACACTTGTGCTGTGAAGATTGTTGCTATGGAAATAAGCATGTTGAGAGGACTGCGTTGCTGTGTAAACACTGATCTTGTGACGACTGCGTTGCATGGTAACACTGGTGTTGTTAAGACTGCATTGCTATGGAAACACCATTGCTGTGAAGACTGGTGCTGTCATGGTAAAAAAGATACTGTGAGACTTTGTTGCTATGGCAACACTAGTGCTGTGTAGAATTGTGCTGTGGTAACACACTTGTTGTGAACACAGTGTTTCTGTGGCATCACAAATGCTATGAAGACTGTGTTGCTGTGGAGGCACTGTGCTTTGAAGACTGTGTTGTTTTGAAGCAAGATGTAGACCTTGTTAAGTTGATGATACAAAGAATCTCGGTGTCCAGATACAGAAAAGATGCTGTTTAGAATACATCTATTGGAAGTTAGGTTCCCTAAATCCATGCTATTTGGGTAGTACAACTGCGTTGACATAACTGTGGTATATTTCTGTATCCAACCTAAGCATAGAATTGTTTAACATGTAGTTTCCTTTCCGAGGTTTATAAAATGATCAACTGCTCCAAATACTGCTATTGGAGTTGGGACATTGCTCTTTTGTTCAAAGGAAGCTGCTCTATCATACCTGACATGCGCTCCAAAATCATAAACCGGCATCGTCCATTGTCAAATTCATTCTGCCTCAGAGCTGTAAATCACCCTCTTCTGACCCTTTAAGTGCCATTGTGTGGGTTTTCCCAATTCCTCCAATCCCCCGCCTTCATATATATCCGATTAGAAGTTAAGCCATTTTGCCTCGATGGATTGAAGCTCAATAATTCCCTCTACTGAGCGTCTCTTAAGTTTCTCTTTCATGTAATCTTATCCATTAAGCCGTGGCACGCTCAGCAGCCGAATTGGGTCAGCAACTTGTCCAAATTCTGGCTGGCCAATGTTGGACGAAAAATGGCAAAATCCTTTAAACCAAATTTTCGGAGTCCCTGAGGACCGAAAAGCATCTCCGAATGCATTACCGTATCTCTCATTAGCACTTATCACATATACACTTGCTTCGAAGCTGTTTAGTAGTTACCACCCCTGGGAAATGCTATGTACAAAATAGTGATACGAGAGAACGTCCATAACGCTACTGCTGCTGCTGCAGTCAAGAGAGAGTGTGCGTGTGCGCCATGTAATATAAATCGTATATATATACGCGCTCTCTCCCTCTCTCGAGTTACTCGCTGCCGGTGTGCGCTCTCTCTCTCTCTCTATGAGAGGGAGATAGCTATTAGAGAGAGGCGGCTGCGTTATAGCGCGCTACTCTCTCTCTCCCCATAACAGTTGCTCTCTGTCTCTCAGAACAGAGTTGCGTTATTCTTTCTGTAGGTTGTGAGCGTTTTCATCCGATTCATAGTGGTGGAAATCATCGCGATGTATGCTTCAAACTTATGTCACCCTGCTGCCCCCTTTTTTGCAACGTCGCTCAAAACCGTTATTTGCAAGGGTGCTTTTGTCCTGATGTCAGTTTTGTTGGAGATGAATCTACTTTTTCGTATATTGGAGTCAATCTTGTCAACATAGTGTAAATTCAGCAACTGTAATCAAATCTGGGTTCTGCGTTTAACTTCTGGACGACAACTACCAAACCGTCATTTAATCAATGCCCATTTTAATGCTAGAGCAATTATAGGTGTGATAGGATTCTATTGTACCGAATTCCAACTCCCCTTTCAAATCTCCTCGACTTTTCCTTCGGTAATGGAAATTTGTGCTTTTCACTCAGATCAAACCCTTGAAGAAGATCTAAAACAATGAACCATTTGTAATGAACGTTTCATAATCTGATAATCGTCTGAGCTGATTCCGGCTTTGGAATTTTCACTCTATCCATTTTGATGCAGCGATAAATTATCAAAGTACCATAATCTTCTTGTCAAAAACTGCGTCATTAAATACTAATTTGTGTTTTGACAATAAGTAGCAGATCTTTGTTGTGCGAAAAGGTGGTGGACACATCATTTGATGTTATGTTAATTAAGGGGGGTAAGATATTGCACTTTGTATGAATCATGTATATTCTGTTAGATTATTCTAGGATTATTCATTGTTTATGTAAACAGTTAATGAATATATTGCGTACTGTCAAACACGTGGAAGGTCCATGTGTCACGCAAATTAGTCACGTGATCAAGCTTGTAGGGCCTGAGCTCTTTGAACGAAATGGTTGTCAAGAAGTAGGAAATGTGATTTTATTATGGGGAGAATCTTGAGGAGTTTGGTTTTTCCAGCTATCAGTTTTTCAGTCACTGCAAGATGATTGTACCAAACACACACACACAATACACATACAAACACATACACACAC
>CAMPET010000268.1:31214-48461 GCA_946803715.1 Beroe ovata
TGTGTGTGTGTGTGTGTGTGTGTGTGTGCCGGTGTGTGCCTACTGCCCGTCTGTGCGTCTGTCTGTCTGTGTGTCTTTCTGTCACTACCACTGGTTGCAAAAATGTCAAATGCATGCAACAAACCCAGCAGAGTACTTATCACAATTCCGAAGGCCACCATTATAACTTGATAATACACTGAAATTCAGCATGTTTGAAATTGCCGCTTGTCACTATAATCATTATTGTGATTGGCTGACACACTCACACGCACACACACACTCCCAATGCTCCACCCTATTGGCCAGTGTTTCGGTCACATGTGTGTGTACCTACTCATCCGGTATAGTAGCGAGAGAGTCATTGTCTAATTATAAATATTCAGCTATATCGCTATGATGCTCTCGTGTGTATTATAACTGTTATTATCGTATTCACTGTATAATGTATACTTGAGGTTTGGGGTTCTGATTGTGTTATATTACCACAGCAACTCGCATTTATAACGTGCTAAATAACCCAGGTGAACAAGAACAAAACCTGGAGTGATGTGGCTAAAGCTCTACAAATAAAGGATGATAAGGGCGGAGTTAGCTTCCTCCGTAAGCAATACATCAAATTCCTTTTTGCGTTCGAGTGCAAGTTTGACCATAGCCTTGACTTCCTGAGTGACCATGGCCCGGAGCCACTACGGCTCAACCACGAGTTACGGCGGGGTCCGGATGTGGAGAAACAGCAGCAGCCACCCCCTGCTAAGCGGCACGCCGGCCCACCTGCCAATGTAAGTGGACGGGAGTGTATAACACGGTGTATGCCTGCACGGACTGCCCGTATCTGAAAGTGTATGTATTGAGGGGGGAGATGGATGTATCTAACCAGCTTATTTTGTATCAGGGCCCTACTAGCGCAGCACCAGAGCGGTTTGGGCAGCCGAACGCGTACTACAGCAGCTATTACCCTCCCTCCTCGCACCCTACATCTGAGATGCACAATGGGGGTGCACCCCCAAACATGACACCTGGGTACCACCCCTCATCTGGTCCTCCTGATCACCCTGGTTACCGGCCCCCCATGTATTACCCTGGCCAGTACCCTCCTGGTCACCACCACCCGGCCCCGCCTGTGCACCACCCTGCTCATATGGGGTACATGCGGCACATGCCACCTCACCATGCGCCACCCGAACACATGCCACCTCCGGACTCGTGGCGGTTCCGACAACCATACCCTGGTGGGCAGCCCCCTCCGGGTCCCACATTTTACGGGGAGCAGCAGATACAGCGTTACCCTGCTAACGCGGTGCAACCACCATACCAGACAGCACCTACACCACGGCTACAGGTTAGCTTCTTTCCATTTCATGAGATGGTGCGGTACCCTGCACCTCATGACATGTAATAGACGCATGAACCTAGGGACTTAACATCATGCCTGTAACCTGTCTCTTCCTGTTCAGGTTGCACCAGCTCCAACAAAGATGAGCAACCTGGGACGAAACAAAGAGCGAACAAAGGTGAGAGCAGCCCCAATCCTTCAATCTATTGTATGCGTTTTGTGTGAGAAATAGAGTCTGTAACCACGGCAACCACCCCAGAACCAGTCTGACAGTGGTCGTAAGAAGAATTCTTCTCCGGCCGTAGCTCCTGCTGCCACATTGGTATCTACACAACCAATCCACATCAACCCAACAGTCAGTGCTCCAAACAGTGTTCCTGCCATGATGGGTGCTGCCCAAGCGACACCATCCAAACCTCCCTCCTCCTTACACCCAACAGACATGATAATACCCAGTGGGCCCCCGACCATCGAACAAGCCACTCCCAATATCAGCAAACGGAGGAAGCTCACATCGAAAGAACTCGGTGAGTATGGGGGAGTGAACGCGGTTTAGATGTTCTAATCCGTCCGCAAATTCTCTGTCTGGGACATTAGAGATAAGGACCGGGCACAATCAATGAATAGTCTCTCTCTAGAACATGGTTTCCTGCAGGCTATGTGGAGACAATCCGTCTCGTCATGTCGCTGAAGTCTGGGCTACTAACTGAGTCCACGTGGGTACTCAACGTTCTCAACATATTGCTGTGTGACAACACCATGGTAGCCTACTTCTACCTTGGACACCATCCAAACTTGTTAAGAATGCTCGACAGACTACTCGACCATTTCCAGAAGGTGACTTTCCGTGTTTTGAACTTCTCCATTGCTTAATCATATTGATTGTTAACCAACTATAAAACATTTTCTTGTGTTTAGGTGCTGGTAACTGTGTTTGGGGAGCAAGCTATCGGTAGTAGGTTGTACAGCGATGCTAAGTTAGTCGGATTGCAACCCAGCACGAAGAAGTACAAAGACGTAGCGCCAGTCTCGTGTTTTGAGAGTGAAGCAGCATCGGACGAACCCTTCCCGACAATCAAAGTTTCCGGACTGAAATCACTCGATTACATCGATACTGTCCACGATATCAACAAACAGTTGAGGCAGGCGCCCTCCCTGCCCCTCGACCTGACGGAGATAGAGCAGAAGTTTGGTGAAGCCAAGTTGTTGGATAACGGAGAGGATATTCCTCACATTCCAAGCAAAGAAATCAACGAGGAATTGTCCAAAGTAAGTAGTAAATCATAGTTCCAATGCATCATTTTTAGGTTTTTTGACTTGTTGTTTTCTTATCATTTTCTCCTTGCCAGATTAAAGAACCGGTAACTCCGATGAATGGAGTGATCTCAAGTCCCGGCGAGACTGACACTGCAAAAACGACCAAACCGATAAAATATGAAAATATCAGCGAGGAATCACTAAAAAAGTTGAGGCAACGATTGCGCGGCTCAAACGAGAAAAGAGTGGAAAATGAGAGTGTGAAACTGGAGGACGATTTCCTCTTCATACAGTCAGACCAGGACCGCCACCTGAGCAGTAGATGTACATCGATCATGAACATTTTCCGGAGTTTGTCCTTCATTCCCGGGAACGATATGATCTTGTCGCATCACCCCGGTTTTCTCCTCATGATATCGCAACTTCTCACCCTTCACCATGTTCACTATAGCGACCTCGCACAATCCGACGAAAAGGAGGAAAAGGAGGAGGGGGAGCACATACATGAGAGGAAGCGAAAGCGACCAATCAGAGAGAGGGAAGCACTCGGTATACCGGAAGCATGGTCTTTCTCACGGACACTGGACAATTTACGAGAGTCGTCGCTGTGCATTATTGCGAATATCAGCGGTCAGTTGGACTTCAATAACTTCAATCAATCGTTATATCGGCCGCTCATTCAGTCTGTTGTACACTGGGTCACTTGTTCATCCTCTGAAGCATTGGACCCCTTCCCTCCGGCATTCCTATCATCCATAACTCCACAGAGACTTATGCTGGAAGCACTCTCCAAAATGTCCATATTACAGTCAAACCTGGGCCCTATAGTGAAGAGTATCAGGGCCCAGCTACCGTCCCTCTTTAAGACACTCGTACTTCTGTTAGCTGACAGACAGCAGCAGGTGGCCCGCGAGTTTTCCCTGGTCATTATGTCGAACTTATGTCAGACAATAGGCGGTGACGGGGTTGAGGTAGCCCACCAACTGTCCAACTACTCGCAGGTCATTTCACTTCTCCTCAAGTTTCTAGAGGACGCCGAGGCATCTGCTGCAAACTTTGCCCTGAACGCACACATGCAGGGCCAGAGCTCGCTGCCGCCCAACATCTCACAGGAGGAACTTTGCGGGGGGACTAGTATTGATATGTTGCGCCGCGCAGCGCTTACGCTCATCCATCTTGCCAAGTATTCGGACAATAGGAAACTATTCCTCACACACCAGCACAGGGTCCTAAACCTAGCTATGTCACGCTTCACGCACCCTAGGATTGGAGCTATGATTGCCAACCTGTTATTCCACATGGAAAGTGACTGGAAATTGTCTTGACACAACAAATGAAAATGATATGATGTTTTGACATGATATGATGTGGTCACCAGAGCAAGCGACTGAGTCAGATATATTCCGCACTTTTTGAGCATTCGGAAGTATGTGTGTGTGTGTGTTGAGCGGGTCATATTTTTGCTGTTTAGTGTTTTTGTCAAAAAATCGAATGTGTGGTATTTATTGTGTTTTTAACTTTGCAATATAATCCTGGTATAAATATAATTTTGATGCGTTGCGTACTCCATCAGAAAGTGGATTAAGTCCTGATGATTGTGACACATTTGCGTCCGGGAAATGCGTTTTGTATTTTGATATTTCATCAGGAGACCACACGACAGGCATGCTCGCCTCTATCACTAGAACCCATTTTTAATAACCCACTTTTTAGTTTTAACTTGCCCTCCCTTTTGATACTAATAAAATTGGATTCTTATGAATTTCGTTTTATTATCATTAAAACGACTTGGTTTCATTTAATTCATAGTTTGACAATGATATTTTGAGACAGTGTTCATATTGCATTGGTTATACTTATACCAGGGGTCAGTGAACAGATTGAGATAGTGGATCAGGATGGAAGGTCTAAAAGTAATTGTATAAATCAAAATGCTACCTTAACCTGTACACTGTAAATGTAATTATATGCCACTGATCAAGTTACTGTTGCCAGATTTCATCCATTATCTGCCCACCAAGCCATGGTGTTAAAAAGTATCAATATGAATATCTCAATCTGTTCGGCTTTTGGCGATCGATGATAGACCCTGCAACGACATGTCGTTGCCGGATGTTAAGTTATAATGTTATCTGCCCTCTGTTTCATCCGCGCGCAAGAAACAGTGGACAGATAACATCCGGCAACCCTGTCGACTTGTGCACACGTTGCGCGCCCCTGTTCTACTCAGTGAACTGAAAAGTCGTAGAAAGGAGACGCGCGGAGTATTTGGGTCACGCAGCGCGGGAACATGTCGACTCGAGTGTCAGTGCCGAGAATTTCGCGCGCGCGGCCCGCGGCGCTAAATTATTGAATTTGATATCTCAGTTGAATTTGTAAGGTTTTTCCCTACAGTCGGCGACGCGCTATTGTAATTCTCAATTCTGCCAGGGATAAAATCCCGGTGCCAGTAAGGGTAGCTGGAGGGTGAAATCCTTGCCGGATGTTATCTCAATCTGTCCACTGTTTCTTGCGCGCGGCGCGCGCGCAAGAAACAGTGGACAGATAACATCCGGCAATGAAATCCTACAAGCGCGCGCGCAAGAAACACTAACAGTGGACAAATAACTGAAATAACATCCGGCAATGAAATCCTACAAGCGCGCGCGCTGATCTGTATGGCGGATCAGGCTACAGGCTAGGAGCTCACGTGGAATTTTTTGCAAAAAAATCCACGTGAGCTCTTGACACTGACAGATGCATGTTACCTGACAGATGCATAAGATGTTAGTGTCATGTTACCTGACCTGTTTCCGATCGCGCGCGCGCCTTCATCTATATATATATATAGATCGGCTATAGCTATAGCCGATTGATCATTGATGAAGGCAAGCGCGGGAAACAGGTCAGGCAGGTAACATCTGATTCTGACAAGGAATTTCATCTCTGAAATTGAAAAATATAATTTGACCTTTCTGATCCACACGTGGAACTGGATGACGGGGTTGTAGGATTTTACCCTACCCTCGGTGCGCGCGATTTTCAATCCGCCCCTTGCCAGGGATAAAATCCCGCCAGCAAGGGTAGGGTGAAATCCTACAAATGACGGGGTTGATCATCATACTCATAGGTGACCCTTCTGATCGAGATCCACAATCCACATGGAGCTGGAGCTACTCTGGTGTCATTGTCAAGTCAAAATTCGGCGATCCTCCTGATCGACCTTAGTGCTTTGCTGGATCAGGATTGCCTGGCGATGCTCGGATGCTAGGCCCAGCTGACGCGAGCCAGCTGCTAGGCCCAGCTGATGCTAGGCCAGCTGACGCGAGTCTGAGAATAATTTGCGGCGCGCGCGCAATGAAATTCTCGACAGGGGCTATCATCGACAGCCAAGATCAGGAGGGTCACTCAAATCCAATTTGACCCCAGGGAAGCGCAACGTTGATCAGAAGGGTCACCTAAGCTAAGATGAACTCGGTGATCCACTTGTATGGATCAGAAGAGTCAAATTATAATCTTCAAAGATAAAATTTCGGGTGAGCTTCTGATCCTCCATAGTATACACATCCTCCATAGTATACACATCCGGATAGACAATTGACAATAAAGATTGAACTTGAAGATCGAAATGTAACAATGAATAAGTGTTACTGTTAATCAAATTGGTATTCGAATCAAATCTAAAATGGAATTCTCATTCTGACGAACTCTAGAATTAGATTGAAGCATCCCATCAAAAATAATTATACCCCATTGACAATGACATACGGAACTTAGAATGGAATCATTAAAACTTCGCTTCACAAGATACCTGAATGGGACTGAGAGTATAGTACTACTATAGTAACGATGAAAAGCTGGATTAGGATAATAGGCAAGTAATCAGATCGCTCTAATGAAATTCCCCTGTGGCTTACAAAGAACACTCGGTGCTAAAGGTGTCAATATGATTATTTGTCTCACTTTCAATGCTAAATTTTAACCACAATGTTGAAATAAAAACACTCGTTCGACTCTTTATTTCATTTCAGCAGGAGCTATGAAATTTTTTGCGTTATTATCAGTTGTAACGGTGCTGCAACTTACCGCACAAGAGTTGGAATACGAACACTCGACAAGTCGTCTGAAGCTCGCCCTATTTTCCGATGTGGAGCTCACGAAACTCTACAATGAATACAAGGACAAGCACAATCATTGCCGATCAAGGAAAGAACACGCGGCTAGGAGACTTCTCTTCAAGAGTGAGATCAGAGAAATCATCAGACTGAGAAGCGATCCGTCGATCACGTGGCGTGCAGGAATAAACGTCATGGCCGATATGACAGAGGAAGAAATCGAGTTGATGAAGGGTATCCATGGAAACTCGAGTACGTCACAGAACCAGCACCACGAACTTCCATTAAGGAATTCCAGGGAAAGAAGCATGCAGCTCAACATGCCCGTGGAGTTTGATGAGTGGAGAATTAACCACATGGTCGGACCCGTGAGGTTCCAAACGAAGAGCAGCTGCTGGGCTAACTCCGCTGTCGTTCCCATGGAAACACAGATAGCACATTTATCCGGCAAATTCAGGGAGCTATCAGTGCAGGAACTGTACGATTGTGTTTACCCACCTGAATATGACATACAGACAACAGGAGGCCTGGTCACAGACGCATGGGCCTATGTGCAGAGAGTGGGACGCCTTGGCTTGGCTGAAGAATTCCCAGAAACCCACCTCAAGAGAAGGCACACGTGTGGAAGGTACAGTGGCAGTACTAACGCAATGGATGGATTCCAGCTACAAAAATGGTACAAAGTGAGGACAGATTCGGATCTATTCGAGCATGTGGCAGCAGTTTCCCCCATAACCGTATCCATGGATACTAAGGGGGCGGGAATCTGGTTTAAGGTGTACCGAGGTGGGCTCTTCACAGCAGCAGGGTGTGGCAAAACGCCTGATCACGGTATGGTCGTGGTCGGATACACGCGGGCAGCTATCATCATCAAGAACAGCTGGGGCTCGTATTGGGGAGATAACGGGTACGTGTACTGGGATAGGACCGGGGACAAGTGCTGCATGTTGGACGATGCGTTCTTCCCTATTTTGGAAGCTGAGAAAGTCAAGGAAGTATAGAGAGGGTACATGAGCCAATAGACAGCGAGGAGGAGCTCTGCATGAGAATTCATTCCTTTAAATTTCATGAACTACTTAATAGACCAAGAGTATAGTATAGCGCCTTTCATTTGTCGTTATAATTAATGCTTACAGGAAAATTTATTGAACTGAACACAAATTACTATAAATAAAAACTGTGGGGGAAGGTTTTATTGGATTTACAGCTAAGAACCTGACTCGCAGTTCTCACGATTTTTAGCCATCATCACTCTACTCAGCTTATTAACGGAATGCAGCGGAATGCTCGCCACTTTTTCCAGTGTTCTAATTGCATGCTCCACAATTAATCTGAAATGAAGTGATTTGTCATCTTCCCGTTTGATATTTCATTGAGGAATGTTGGGTTGGGGCTAATTTTCTAGATGGACAGTGACAAACTTGAAACTCAATATTGCACATGCGGATAACGATATTGATATGATAGTTCAACTAAAAATATGAACATGGACATTGGACAATGGACATGGATAAAACAGCCCAACCCTTTGCCGACATCATGAATCATGATACCCTAGCTTACCGTTGACCGGAATGTTGTGAGATAGTGTGGATCAGGTCACATTTCTTCACTGCAGCAGGGTGTGACATGGAGACAGTTGACGGGGTTATCCCGGATTTGAAAAACGTTGAAAGCCGTGTTTTTATATCAGGATTCTTTGCGAGACATGATAGGATTTCTGGATGAGGAGTCATCTGAGAAATGGTCAATATAAGCCAATATTGCCAAGTTTGGAGTTTTTTCGTCAATCATTTCATCACTTGAAGTTAAATTTACAGTACGCGTTTTAAAAGTGGCAATACCTTTGCAAATGTTGCAACTGTGTCAAGACACTTGCTAGCTATGTAAAAACTGTCTGATTTGATCAACAGACTAATCAGAGTAGTAGAAACGTCACAGTAATCACCAGAACTCGAACTTTGGAAGGAAGAGAAGCGTCCGAACACGTCTGAAATGATATTGATAGATACGCACAAATCTCATCACCGATCACAGATAGCTGAATCTTCGGCCACGCTGATGGCGTTCTGCGGCCGCAAATATAGCTGAAATTCGGCTATTCATTGAGTCCGGCCGCGCAGTTTAGCTAATTCTGTGGTCGCAGTACGGCTCTAATATGTGGTCACCCATCGGTCATCACCTGCATCTTAAACGCACCCTCAATGGGAAAGTTTTCTAGGAAATGCTCCTAATTCTTTATCTTAANGAAGAGAAGCGTCCGAACACGTCTGAAATGATAGATACGGATAGAGACCTGTCACCAGACATGATTCTTGGGCTAAACGCACAAATCTTATCACCGATCACAGATAGCTGAATCTTCGGCCACGCTTATGGCGTTCTGCGGCCGCAAATATATCTGAAATTCGGCTATTCATTGAGTCCGGCCGCTGCAGTTTAGCTAATTCTGTGGTCGCAGTACGCCTCTAATATGTGGCCACCCATCGGTCACCACCTGCATCTTAAACGCACCCTCAATGGGAAAGTTTTCTAGGAAATGCTCCTAATTCTTTATCTTAATGAAATAAGGAAATGCTTTAATAAATTCTAGTGATAACTTATCATTTTGCGCACTATAATTATCCGTGCGCCTGCGACTGAGTATTATAATGAACTTAAAGGAACGCTGAACATGGAATTTCGCTTCTGCTTTGAAATTGAATCAACAAGTAAATGTTATCAAGTTACATGACCAGTGACCGGTTACCACCCATAAAATATGGGGATTTGAGCTTTGGCTTATCACAAAATGAATAAAAAATATCAATAAGCGATTAATGAAATTAGCTCACGCGTGAAGCGTGATACTGATTGTATTGTTGAACTAGACCTATATAAACCGACGCATGGACCTCATTCCATCGAACCCGCTATATATCCCACTTCTTATGCCAGAGAGACATATTTGCGCACCGTGCACTGCAATGCTGAATGCGTAGTGCGCGAAAATGTTGCAGGATGACTCCCTGCCCTCGTTTTCGGAATTTAATTACTAGCGCGACGTGAGGGGAAAATTCCTTACAAGCAAATATTTGAGACAAAGTATATTCTGTATCACCCCCTGCGTTCCTAGATATTGCCAAAAATTCCATTAGATTATATCCAAGTATATTGCTCAAATGACAATTGAATTCATTCCAGTTTCTGGAGCATGACGAAGTCTCTACTCTTCCTGATTGGTCTTGTTGCCATGACAACAGCAAAATCCGCTATCATAGATGACCCGTATGAGTGCATGAATGTTATGGAATATGCTGGACTCTCGCCAAGATTTGCCCAGATGGTAGCTCATGCCATTCACTCCCTGACTGTGGAAGATATCAACTACTACTTCGAGGAGACAACTACTGTTGAAAACAACATACCAACCGTCAACAGGGACCTCAGCGTAGACGAGCCTAGGCTACTGCCTAGCGCCCCACTTGCTAATTACGCCACTGACTTCACGACCATGGGGATGAAGGTATTTGACCTGGTAATGCGGAACATGGGACAACATAGATGGGGAACATCCAACGAGGGTGTGCTGGAGAGAATCGACCATGCCATGCACATGTCTGAGATCTGGAGTCAGGCTGGGGAGCAGTACAAAGTGGTGCAAAGACTACTGGACCCACAGTCTGATATCTGTTCCTGTGTCACAGACATTGAACAAAATGATGTGCTTAACACCTGAACCTTGTGGCACTGAAGATAAGATATCCTGGTATAACATCAGGAAACATTACACTCATCAACCGCTACCTCGATGGGATACAAGACTCGAGGTCCAAACGATCAGTACCAGGCTTCAGTTATAGCGCATCTTATAGTGCACATTAAGGAAAGCAAAGTGAAAGTAAAAAGAATAGTGGAATACGTCCGGATTTCGAATCTGTGGACTTTGGATTACCGGACGAGGCTATCTTGGAGCTTGTTGCCACTGAACTGGAGGACGGTGATGATCCTAGCATGACGCCACTCGATAGTGCAGAGAGCTGGCAAACTTGGCGGCAGATGAATTTGGACGCTTTTGAGGATAGTGGATACTTTGACCTGGCAGTTTTCATGTTTTGTATGCTGAACTGAGTCATTTTTTGATTTTTTCCCTTTTTAACTATGTGGCAATAAACAGTTTTGATCACCGTATAATCCTCATTCAGTTCATTGAGTTTATCATCTTGAAGTAAAATAAGAGAGGGATATAGAGAGATAATGTCTAAATTCCGTACAATTAGGTATAGAAACAGGAATTGCTTCTAAAAGTATAGTATTGATTGAGAATAATGGCAAGCCCGCCATAAAAAAGCTGTTCGGTTATCTTACCTAACAGAAGGCTGGATACCATAACATCATCCAAACGCGCTAGCGTAGTGAGGACTTCCAACAACTGCGGAAGATAGTTGAATTGAAATTGATTCCAATTAGAAGACGAATATATTCCCTTCAACAATTACCAATGTACCCCGTCCTCTGATCTCTGCCTCATGAAAGCAATTATATGACCAACCTCATTCGCTTCACATCTGTAGAGTTTCCAGTTTTGCCGAACATTGACCAACACAGCAACGACCACTTGGTAGAGGTTAGCTAGTCTCTCCACATGGAAATCCACTCTCCGAGTCTCGACTAGCCCGTGACCTGTCTCTCGTAGTAGCGACAGCAAATCTGCCCCAGGGCAGGGGGCTCCAGACAGCAGCATGGCAGTCAACCTGTCTGAGTATATTATATCTGTCAATAACAAGCAAATGAAATGTGCCACATTCTGCTATCCCTAGAGCACTAGAGCAGCGCGCGGAGCTATTGACTGCTCCAGTGCTCCACCGAGGCCCCTTTTTTGCCCCCAAAGTGCCCCCTTTTTGCCCCATTTGTGGCCACTTTTTGCGCGGTAACTCACCAGTTTTCATTTCAGAAGAAAGCCAACTATTTAACATCATCATCGCAGCACTGTTCTTCATTCTGACATCAGAGCATAGGTGGAGCGAAGCGGGTGAACTGAAACACTGACAGGTTCATTTCAGTTGTGGAAAATGGGGGGATCAATCGCAATGATGTATGTCATGTAGTATGTCATGTTGTCAGGGTAACGCATATAGTCGTGCAATCATTTCGCTGCCTCGTTGTATATATCGGGCTTGTCGAATGTCGATCGATGACAGCCCCTGTCGAGAATTTGGTTTTGCGCGCGCGGCGCAAACTTCAAAAATACTCTCAGACACTGTGGCTTTCATCAGCGGCTTGCATCAGCGGTCTAGCATCGCCAGACAAGGTAAAGCGGAAATTCGCTATTTACGAGTGGATTAAGATTGAAAAGTTCGCAATTGAAATGATTATTTCAGTAACTGACATCCAACCTTGTTATAGATTGATCGGTTAGTTGTTCCTGTATCTGTTTCTGTAGCTCCGGTCCACTGTAGATCATGATCCTTGAAATAATTACTCCGAGGTATCTTCTCTTGATGTGACAGTGTGTCACCGGTAACAATGACACGAGAAAGTGCAGGAGAGAGGATATGTAATGTGGACTGGCCAGTCTGCAGAGATGAGAAGATAACGGAAGATAAATCACGTGACGGTGGTTGACCGATGAGCACATTGATCCAATCAGTGGAAATCGAGAATAACTGTCACGTGATTTGTGCTATATTTTAGGGTGCGGCCGGTGCATGGCCAGGTGGCACTCACCTAACAAGGAAAAGGAGGACGTTAGCAGCTACCACATGGACGACACATGAATAGGACAGGACATGCTGTATGAGCGTGGTTTCAACTGTCTGGAGATCTGAGCAGCTCCTGATCTGTGTACACAATCCACTCAACTTGTATATCGCAAAGTGCGTCACAGAAACAGGTCTGTTAAGAGGGAATGGGAACATGAGTTTGAGAAGTGGAGAGATGAGGAGAGGACTTCATTACTCGAGATAAAAATGGATCAATAGTAAGAATTGGGATATGTATACCGATTTGAATATCCCGAGGGGTATATCATCAAATGTGGCACTGGCGCTGCTGTCCTCAGTAGAGTGAAGATATCGGCAAATTGTGACAGTCTACAGTTAGAGAGAAGCGATACCAGATGAACTGTTCTGGTCTTGGCACATCGGCCGGCCACGTTACCAGGACAACCATTCAATTCGGGATCAATACCATCACCAACAGTTGAGCCTATCACGTGATCAAACTTGATGTGCGCCCCTACCTGATTTATTGAGGGGTATGAGTATGGTGTGCAGGAAATTTGAGTTTAAATTCACCATTCTCTCTATTTGGGGACAGACGGATAGAAATAAGCTAGATACAGAGCATGTATCTACTCACACTCGATCTGAATACGGTAAGGAAGTTTGCCACTCCCTCCAAACTACTTCCCATGGTGTAAAGCGTGTAGACAAGATCCGTGATATGGTCACTCATGGGGCGCGATTCTGCTGGAGCTAGCCGAGTCATGAGCTGCAGAGTAATGAATATTCCATACTCGCTCTATCTCTCTGTATACAGTATAGAACCACCCAAATACCATGTTTATGATTCAGACACTCACTTTCAGGAAGCCAGCAGCTAGGTATTTGAGTATCTTGAATGTGGTCTGGTCAGTTATATCGAATGTGAGGTATATCTGTATAGTTTCTGCCAGGAGGCATGCATAGTGAACTGTTTCTTGGCCAGGGTCACGTTCCAGCCACTCCAACACTCCCTACAGAATGTTGACATAGATCAGGACTTATCTACACAGTGATAATATTCCACTGTTGTGGTCCACAATTTCAGTGCAATCGTGGACATGTCCACTGTTTAGTGAACAGTGTTCAAACATGCCCACAATTTTCTCGCCGCGAAATTACCAGGAGCTGGCAATCATCCAAGATTCACTGAGACCCAAAACACGTCATGCACCTGATAATTACACCCCACCCCCATTACATTTCAAAGATTAAGGAAAACCTTCCAAAATGTCAGGGTGAATTTGTGATTGTCAGGACTGAAGATGTCACCAGTGGAAATGGAATCCCCAGTGCCATTAGTCGATAAATCCCCCAATAGCAGCTCCTTCGAGAGAACCTGCAACGATGAAACGTTCCAATTTACCAAGAAAAAGGACCATATATTATATTGACTATAATTGGGGTAGGATTTATGTCAAACAACAGGACTATGCTGTGTGACCACTAACAGTTGTACTCTAGCATTGACAACTAAACCTGCCAGAATTGTGCCCTCTGATCTGACTTGATGTGATCTCGCAATGCTCTTGCCGTCACCCTTCCATAACACTGGGAAGCATGACGTGGTAATCAGGGATCTCAATGAGGATGTATAGTTTACATGCATAGTATACATCCTCATTGTATACATTGTACAGTATGTACACATTGTATACATTCGATCGGAGCGGAGAAAAACTTACCCCAAAGTCAATAGTGTTCACTTCCCCCGCCTTGGCCATGTTGTCGAACACTCACAGCTCAATATGTCTCATTGCAGGGCTGTCAGCTTGGACTTTCCATTCGATAATCGATTGTAAAACATCCTATTTTGGATAAAATTATCGTGTAGACATCTTATTTTATGCTGATTTAATTGCAATGAGACATAGCTTAATGTTATATTCTGGAACTTTCAAAGCTAAGTTTCAACCCTATTTTGAATTTGATAAACGAATACCCCGCAATTCAACGTCAATTCTCTCACGGATGTTTACCCTCCTTATGATAAGGAGAGACATTGCATAAAATTAAATTTTTATCACACAAAATGCATATTACACGAAATGATGGTTCCAAAATACGTCTCTTCACCGAGAAGATAATTTGGTAAACACAGCAGCTTCCTCAGGTGAGGAAAGACTCGGATTATCAGATTTCAAACCTTCCGAACGTCGGTAGCTACACAGAACTAAGCTCGGACAGTATCATGAAGCGGGGGGTTGGGCGATTGAGTCATAGTTCACAAACGCAGCATCGCCCGATATATTCAGAAGAATCTGAGCTTGGAACTTCTGGGGACCATCAATGAGAACCATCTCGCCAATCCTGTATTCCAGTAGAGCGTTACCGCCGAGTGCACTGACGTGCGCGCGGAGTATTGCCTGTGATTCCACGATGAAGTTCTTGGTGAAGGAGCTCAGGTCCCTTACATCGGCACTTTCCCTTATTAAGAAGATGTTGATATGTCCGAAACAGTGACGAAGTACCGTTCCTGGGAGAAGTAGGTTAACACTGTGTTCAAACCAAATCAGTATCACGGTCATGACCACGCAACGCCACTCTTGTTTAGGGTACACTGGCAGAACCCACTTGACACATGTAGAAGAACATATTACGCGCGGCACAGAGGTGACGTTTTTGAAACAACAGATATCACGTGAAGTAATAGATATGGTGAGATGGTGTGAGCTATGTACCTGGTATATGGTGAGATGGTGTGAGCTGTGTACCTGGTATATGGTGAGATGGTGTGAGCTGTACTTGTGTCTCAGCATGAAGAACACCACTCTCCTGACTACCATGACTGAGGTTCATGAGGTCCTCGTCACAGAACCGTATCTCGTTACTGCCCGAGCTGATGAACCTGCGTGGGAACCGCCCGACCACGTGTTGTAGTTACTAGTTACTTTCGACAAAAAACGGAGAACGAACGCTATATTTTTTCATAGCAGGGTCTACCCAGTACCATCGCTGGGCTTGATTTCCTGCCGGGCTTGATTTCCTACTGAAGAATGTTCAGTGTTCACCTACCTCTGGTATCTCCGTTTGAGCCCCAACTTGTGGGGCGCAGCTGTAGGTGACAGGGGTACGGAAAGGAGGGCGATGGCGGATATCACTATAACCAACTCGTCCTCATCAGGCATGTGAACATGGAACCTGAAACACATAGGTTCTGTACAGTGTACAGTAAGTCAAGTATGGAACCTGAAACACATAGGTTCTGTACAGTGTACAGTTACAGTAGGTCAAGTATGGAACCTGAAACACATAGGTTCTGTACAGTTACAGTAAGTCAAGTCGGTCGCATAGTAACGGGCAGTTAACACGTCCTGATATAGTTATCACCCATTACTATGCTAATTACAGGTCAAGATAACACCTCCAGAACCCCATTTTCGGTTTCCGTTTTCTGCAGCCCGCGGGTGCCGAAAAATCGAAAATGAGACATATTTACTCATCGTACATAAGTGAAATCTCAATTCCTTTCGAAGCCTTATGACCGACAGCGCCTCAACTTCAAGGAAGCGCGATAGGGCCAAAATTCCATCGAGAATCGACTCAGTGTCCAAAAACCCTAAAAGTAAAATAAATGGAACACAGCGATGTCAAAAACGGCCAAAATTATTTTTTGAGCAGGTGTACTGAAGATAAGTGTTTCCGGCCTATTTTTGGACGTAGAATCCGAATATGGAAACATTTCTGAGCTAGCTCATCGGGAAATTAATGAAAATTTCAATTTCTTTTTCAGACTTTTCCAGAGATAGGGCTAGATTTCGATCAGAAAACTAGTGGAGAGCGTAGTATACTGTACTTGACACTATTAAAATATAATCATTCATTGAACCTGATATTACTCAGAAGGCAGCTCCTGAACTTGCGAAGTTTGAAGCACATCAGCTGGATGTTCTTGTTGATGATGAGGTCCAAGTCAGCTGTTTCGAGGTTGGGGGCCGTGTTGACCCTACATATTTCTGTCAGAATATGGGCTCCTTCAAATGGGACCAGGTCTTCTGAGGGAGTGAGTTCAGAAAACATTTCATCCCATATAATTGAAAGATAAAGCTTGAAATTTGACCCAAAGGGGAACGCGCATTCCCCCAGTATTCGTGTCCCGAAGAAGAAATTCCACATTTCACTCGTATGGTTATAACACACCAAGCCCGCCAAGGAAATGGCAAAATGCACACACTAATACCCACACTATACCCACTATACCCAAACTATACCCACACTATACCCACTAATACCCACATAATATGGAATTGAACTCACCACTAACGCCAGGTACAGTTCCCGTGCTGGAAGTGTACATGTGATCGGCGAAGGGGGAGCTCAGAGTGCTCTCAATCTTCACTTCATCCTTCACATCCTCAATATCAACGATAATTACGTCCTGGGCAATCTGTGTCATGTTTAGACGAGCGGTGACAGATTTTTGTCAAGCCATTTGAAGGGTGTCACACAATGCCATACTAGCACACATAGTGACGTGGAAACCATGGAAACGATAACCATGGTAACGGCTGTGTGTGGTAACCTTGCTTGTGAGCGATAGATCGAGGTCGGGAGCGGGTGCACTGGAACTGACAGGCGTGCTGTCACGAGTGATGTTGTAACATGTCACATTCTTCTCATATGCTGCCTGTATTGCTTCCTGTAGCTTGTCAACCTGAACATAGGACTGTACAATGGTTAGTAATAGATACCAGTTATTCACGATACCACAGCATGAGAAAATCACGTGTCACAACACTCAACACGTGACAAGTAAACACAAGTAAAACGTGGCATATTACCACAGCATGTGACACAGCACAGTTGTGTAGCACAAACACACACACACACACACACACAC
>CAMPET010000268.1:55535-67150 GCA_946803715.1 Beroe ovata
GCGTGTGTGTATGCGTGTGTGTGTATGCGTGTGTGTATGCGTGATTTTGTGTGTGTGTGCGTGCGCGTGTGAACTGTTTGTGTGTGGACTGTTTGTGTGTGTGTGTGTGAGTGTGTGTTACCTTGACAACGAGCTTTATCTCTCCCCTTATACCATGGAGAGTGTCGAAGATGGGAAACCACCCGCTGATAGTGTTGCTGTTACCCGGACACGTCAGTGGTACCAAGGAAATGTAAACCTGGTTCACGGGACATATTGTTACGTTGCACATAGATCAATATGGTGCACGGTATGGTACCCACACATTATACAAATTACCATGTACCAACCATAACTACCACGTAGAACATTCCGTCGACATTAGGACCTCTATAATTACAATCACCACACCCTACCCTTCACACACACCCCACCAGCCCAGAGACGAACCTTACCGATAGGGTCATTAGCTGTGACCGTATCCTTGTCGAAAACCTTTATCTGCAGGAGATCCTCCTGTATCTGATCATCGTCCACTTCAAATGTGAACCAATCTGACCGATTGGGAGGGGTGTGTGAGAAGATATAGCAGTCAGCATTTGATAATGATATGAAGGGAAGACATGTTCACTTAAGTCTAACTGTTGCATATCGATGAGATGAGTTGAATTGACAGCACCTGAGTTCCACTTGGGACACAGAGTTTTCGAGCACACTTGTGTCCTGAAAATGCTTCTCTCGTGGAATTTCACGTCCACGTACGCGTCCGTTAGTTCACTAGCCCTGTCCATCACAGGGAGATTCCGTCCCTCCAGAATCCGTACTTTCACGATGCCCGGCATGATCCTGTGGTGTTTGTTGCCATGTGAGCTCGAGCTGGATCCAAATATAAGGGAGAAGTAGCTGGTTGCTTTGATTATATTGCTAAATATTCGACAATATGAACATGTTTTATCGAAAAGTTTAAAAGCTTAGGGGTATGTTATGATGCTAAATATAATTATGCTATTGTGAATAAAATTCCATTCATGTTGTCTGAAGTCCAGCTTCTAACAGCTCATACTTGAACAGTGACTTTAAAATAAATTCTAATTAAATTTTGATTGAATAGCTAAGGATTGCTGGAAGAGGCTGCTAAGGACAATATTATGACTGCAAATAATAAAACAGTATTACATCCCCTCCCTAAGTAATATTACAGGGATGGTATGAAGCTTTGCACGTGTACTTCATGACTGGGTGGCGCGCGCACGCGCAGGGAATGGACATATCCCCACGACAACTGCCATTTCTCCCCATGAATCGGCGTTACGAGAAGTGCTATGATGAGCTAAACTCTACACCATTCAGACCTCCATCATAGTCCATCTGGTGGTCTATTAATAGAAACCTTATCTCCCGCCATATTTTGATCCCTGATAATTCATGTTATCAATGGACCTACTTCATTTCTCATGCTCTACTTATTAAATCCAATTACATGCTTAATTTCGCAAATCCTGGGGATTATTCGGCAGTTTTGTGGCCTATGATAAAGATGGCATTATATAAAACATATAGTTTACCCATGAAACGCCGTGTAGAATTTCAGGGAGTCGGCGGCAATGCGCAGGCGGAAAGTCACATTACTCAGGACAGAAAACTGAAATGATACTACTGTTCGAGATCAGGTGGGAGGGGAGAAACGAAATTTTAGAGGCAAGTCCACCGCGGATGGAATTTACCAATGCTTGAGGATCTGCACCATTATATAATCATTGAACTTGCGATGCGTAGAGATTAAATTTGTCTATCACACCCGTATTCTGGTCAGGCTCGTATTATACTGCAGTACATGATGATAGAGTGACATCGAACATTAATTGACTTTCCATTAAAATATCGTAATTGATACAAAGATAAGCGGTGGCCCTAGCGGGGAGATAATCAATGAGCATGGCGCTTCTCCAAAATACTCGATCGTTAATGGAAACTTATATATACGATCAGGAATTGCATTATAGATAATCGAGATTTTGAGTTTTGAAGTGCAGGCTAGCTGGTTGTTATCGTTTTTCTCGTATCATTCTGGAGTTCATTGCTTTTTGGAACACATTTTGGCAGCTAAGCGTGAACAATCACATCAAAGTGTTTCTGGATGCCATGTCGTGAATTATGGGTGTCATGAGCACACACCAATGCAGGAATCCTGTGTAGAACACGGAAAAAGCATGAGCATATATATAGTAACAGTCTATTTCTGTCACAAAATATGGAGAACTACAATTTTATTTTTAACCTCTAAAATTAGCCTCTTGTTCAGGCACACTTACATGCACCAGCATTCGTAGAGCGGATATGGCAAGAAACATTGGCTCGCCAAAATCGAGTAAGTTTAAAACAAACATTTCACATGTGATACAATCGTGATATTTTGGAGCTTCCTCCCCCTGCCTCGCTGTGTTTAACGCTGTGATTGAGTACTGTTTTGGAACTGTTTGCGTAAGTTTATATCTGCGCAGCCTAGCTCGCAGACACACACAAACACACAGGTAGATAGCCAACACCTATAAGTTTTGTGTTTACATATGTACGGAGTCTCACTGGCTGCATGACCAGATGTTGTGCACACAGACCCTACAGTTCTAGTTTACCTTCAATTGCCGCATCTTTTCAAGTCTGCCGTGTGTGGGTGCGTGTGTGGGTGCGTGTGTCCAATGTGTGTCTTTGTATTGAGTAAGAGTTAGAAAAGGTATATCGGTTTCTCAGCAAGATAAACCCACAGTTTAAAACAATGCTTAAAAAGCTCTCTAGATTAAGATATGCAAACAGCCATACCATAGCTATATTAATTGCAGTGACTTCACGCTAACACATCAATTATATCTGCCTGGGCAATTGCCCTGTGAACTCTTTAATGTCTGCACCTGGGCAAGTCTGGCAAATTGGAGACGGAAAACAGTCGTGACCGCGCGTGCGTCGTCGGTCGGGACGCATGATATCGGAGTAGATATTATCGTGCGTTAATGTGTGCGTTAAAGTGTAAGTTCAAACTCGTCGTTGCGAATACGCTTCATAGCTTCCATCGCCCCAACGGATTAGGTTTGTCTTGCTATCAGTATCTTTTTGTGTTCGCTCGTATCCTAACTCAAAGCTATAGCTGTAGTAATGCCGAGGAAGAAGGCAGGGCGTGGTCGACAGTTTCAGACCAGGATCTCGAATAGAGGTAGGAGCATAGGGCAGGATATATATGCTCAGTTCATCCATCCATACACTCGATCACAGTCACCGACGATCCGACAGACAGATACACACACACACACACACACACACACAGTCACACACACACACACACACACACACAGCCACACTCACACACGAGTGAGTCTCTGTGTGTGTGCTGGTGAAGTGCATCTCTCGATGTGGGTGCCACTGGGTCTGGGAGAGGCGATCAATTAACGGTAGTGCATATAACCAGAACAACAACAAAAGCTGGGTTTAATGAGGATATATACGCATGGTATAACATTCATTTTTATGCACTTTACCTTATTTAAACTTGTATTGTGTGAAAGTGTGTTAAAAACCGTTAACCAACGACCTTCATAAAACGAACATCAGCAAAGGACTCCATGCATATTAGTCGAACTCTATAATGAAGCAGCTTCCTGGATAGTCGCAGCCGTTGACCCGGTTTTCGTAGTACAGTCGTGCAAATAGTTTCCACAGTGTTGTTCAAGGAATATGCCCAGGAAATTACCGAGGAGTAAGGTTGAACTTCAGCCTAATCGTTCTCCCCAGAATCGAGGTGGGCTAGGACTCAAACCGGTCCCTGATCCTAGAGTAGTGCAGCTCTTGATACAGTCCCGAGTTTCGATGAAGCCTGAGTGACTCAATGCTACATATCAAGGTGCTTCGTATAAGTGAACAGTGCTGTACGACCTTATATATAACAGCATAATATTTGCAGGTCCAACACCGAGCTTGAAATCACCCAACGATGCTAGGATTTCTTTCTTCCACAGATTAGCCCTTTGTAAGTTCTATGGAATGATGAATTGAAGTTCCCATGCTTTGTCTCCTTTCTGTAAAGCTCATTCCAATAGATTATAAGATGGACACAATATAATTTACATTTTCATTAACAAATTAATGGTCTAATGGTCACATGCCAGACGCATGAATTATTCTCAGCAACATAATCTTTCCAGTGTCAGACAACTACGGTTCCAAATATGGATCGGAGAGCTACAGTGTCAACCTCAACACTGGTGATCTCAAGTACTTCCCTTCAAAAAAACGTGAGTATGTAGCGCTGAAATATACAGTCCATTTCGTTCGTTTTTTTGGTAATTATCATTTCGTTTCCTCTCTTCTGCTAATCTTTAACAGTTGGTTAATAAGCTTCGACAAGTGAATTTGGGTCCTTATATGGCATCGCTACTTCTTTAAAGTTCCATCTAAATTCACAGGCTTGATGAGTTCGCTGCCGGTAAACTTAAATACTACTGACCAGACAAAATGCATCAAGGTGTTACCATGAATATATTATGTTACTTCCTGTCAACACCTAACATATGACAACATATCCACAAAAATCAATATCTATGTTACAAGATAAGTATGAAACCTATAGTTATTGACACATGCAGTTAGATAGAGATGAACTTAAACAGTTCCTATCTGTAGACGACATATTATCATAGTGGAAGAGTTTAACCTTTATTCGAAGTAGAAGTGACCCCTCTTTCTTCTCCAATCACATGGTATAAAATATACACTGAAGTGAACTGTCAACAAATTCATAATTGTCAGCAGCAGCTCAGCTAGACGTTTAATTTGCACCCAACTTTAGCTTAAACAATGTCACGGTCACGCATTATTCATAGATGTCACGTTGTCACGTACCCAATTCATGCGTAACTCAACTGTGGCAATAGAGGCAAAAGTCAAGCCATGACTCACGGATTATTAGTTTAGTAGGTATTGATTGAAATTTTATCCGCGGATATATCCTGTGCAAAGTTAAAAATTAAATATTTTGTCATTATCATAAATCTTTATTGCGACAGAGGCGCCGACGGAGATAGAAGTTTTGGTGGCTCAGAAATCGAAAGAATCTGCAACACGACATCTCGATAGGGATTTTGACACCAACTTCCTGAGCTCGCAGGAAGAACATCTTGTCAGGAAGAGGCTTTGAGAGGGACTTAAGTGGTAAAAACACCTCGCAAAATAGTGGCGAGTGAGATCTGGTGATCATGTGATAAAGAACGCGTGATAAAGGACGCGTGAGATTATGTAGCGCGTGAACTCATGCGTGATATGGGACACGTGAGCCGTGAAACACGCGCGCTAAGATGAACTGTGCAAGATGGAGATTGCGAGCATGGACTAACAAGATTTCAGACGGTTTCACGTTCGGACCGGTGTAGAAAGAAAGGAAGTTGTTGTGGGTTGTAAATGAAAAGGATTCAGAAGCCAGCAGAAATCAATTGTGCCTAAGTGATTGAGCTAGTGAAAAGGCGAATAGTGATATTGATTAAGTGACTGATTCATTAAAATATAGATATGCTTAAGACTACCATTTCTTGGAAGATTTCGATATCTATACCAAGGTGCATATGATAAGCATAATCATGGTTTCTAAGAGAACCCAGGGAAAGTGCGTATAGTTATACGATTCCATACAAATTGAAATGCTGAGGAATTATGTATAGTGGATAATCCACTCTCTTGATGAAAAATACTATTATAATTTTTCTGGCAAATTTGAGCGTGATATATCGTGGGGCCTTTAATAATGGGTTCTAAAGTTTTAAATTTCACCAATTTTGCACGTAGGTTCGACTGCATGACTCGCTTGAAGTATTACCACGTATAGAGTGAAGGTCATCTTAAACCACATTGAGGGGAAGTCTTTTCGAAATTGCTAAACCTCACAAGGTGTCCAGTTTAATGAGATCATGACCAAGTTCTGAATAGGGAAGAAACTCAGAAAAGTATGGGTTTGATATAAATAGAATTACGTCGCATCGACATGATAAGGTGTCCTTGCCATATGACATGCGACATCTGTCATGTTTTTGTAGCAACCACTTTTCGTCAGACGGAGTGAGTCATCATGCGTCACAGCCCACGCCCCACCACTCAAAGTTCAATCGTGCTCCAAATTACAATGAGAATCCACACTGATCTATGATTTGCGTAAAGCATGGTAACGGCATAATGAATCCCAGTTCATTCCAGAAGAAGGGGAAGCTTCTGTTTCATATATTCGAGTGCTTACACAATCCCTCACTTCTCGATAATTATAATGCACAGCTGCGACTTCATCATCCTGTAATTGAATACATTACTTGGAACAGATCGCAAGGTTAACATACTGCATACAAAAGGAGGGATTGTGTTAGCATTATTCATGAATAAGCTTTCGATAATATAGTGCGCGTTTTGTTTAACTCTAGGTATATAATACAATCCTTGAGAAACTTGCTGTTTAACTGTCTTCTTATCCTATAGTCTACTCTGCAAAGGTAATATTCTATAGTGTCGTTACATCGAACACATTTCATGGTAGGGCATAATATGCTCATGCATGTTTTTTCTCGTGTATCTCAAGTCTTTCTAACTTTGCTCAGTGAAATCGCAATCAATATAAGGTAGTCCATGCCACAGACTGCAGTACATCAGGCTAGCCTAAGGCTAGAATCTAGATCCATGAAGTCCATGGATATGTAGTTCCAAAGGATAAATCGTTAAACGGCGTGAATGTAGGCTGACCCTCATATACATATTAGTGTTTGGTCATGCACGAGTCGTGCAGCACGACCTAGCATCTCCACTGGACCTACCATCGCAGAGCACTTAGGATTATCATTCACATAATGTAACATTTATGCAATGGATCAAGATGGAGAATGCTTCTCCTTCATATTTAGCCGAGACAATTGACAAAAGGATCTGCAGTTATCCAAGCATTTATGATAATTGATAGCAGTAATAATCCGATGATGTGAAGAAGGTTCATTTTAGTTTCCTCAAAACCCATATTTCTCATTTGATCCAAGTCCAGTATCATACTGTGTCTAGTAAACACTAAACAGGCGTATGTTACTGTAGGGTTTGATATGGGAGCACCCATGAAACAATCCAGTTTATGAAATAGTCAATAGCTTAATGTGTGAAGCTCATTCGATCATGTTTAATCATTTGGCTGAGCATATATAGCAGAATATTGCTTAGGAGTCACCAAGCTACTTATGAAAATCCTTCTTGCTGATGATCACTTTTTAGTGCACTTTCCTGTGAAATCCTTCTGTGCAAATACTACGCGTACTGTTAGGTACTGTTATCTTGAATTGTTTTCTTTATCCTTTTACCCATCTAAACTCAATACTCAATCCGCAAAATTTAAATCTTATACGAAAGTTCTTTGTTTTGGAAATCACAGAAATTGAAATTTCACAGCCGTTGCCAATCATCCTAGGGGAGATGTATCTAGCACAGATCTATCAATATTCAATACAATGCATGGGGAGATCTATAGAGATGCATCTAACTCTCGTATCAACCTGCAGCACTGGATCATATGCTAAGCAAATTGTCTTTGATCCCAACCTGCAATCATAATCATATTGAATCCAGTATCTTCTGATACATTGTTCAGTACATAATCACTGCAATTGTTCAAATCCCTATACTAATAATACAATGTATTAGGCAGAAAATATGCACATTGCAAAGTATATAAACTTCGCTTTTACAAGATTATTTCACATCATGATTTAGGCACCTCGCTCATACTTTAGAAGCTTTTCATGACCGCCAAGGAGACTTGCACCACCAAGGAGACTGATAGCAAATAATATAGCCACAGTTTTCCAATCATATTATCTTCTATTTCCCTCTATAACAGTTTAGCAAAGCTAGAGACGGCGCGACACTGCAACTGCACATACATACACACACACACAGACACACACACACACACACACACACACACAATTCCTTGACCGCTTTGCCCTAATATAAAATCTCAGGTAAGTAGATTCAGTATATTTTACTTGAGGACATTATATTAAGGTAGCCTCCCAGAGCACAGCAATTAAGAACGGGTAAAGCATGACATGTCGCAACCTAGAAGTTACAGGCTTCTTTACATATAAAAGGTGTTCAGAAGCTCTTGAGCTGCCAAGAGACTCACACGCAGCAAGATCCTTGTGCTCCCATATCACCGCCGTTTTGTCGTGTCCACCTTGTAATGTTCAATTCCCACGAATAGCCTTTTCTTGGTATGGTATAAAAACCTTCATACTTTGCTTGGGACGAATAATTTTTTTCCCGTAAAACTTAATTTCCCTTTTCGAATTTGAATCTTCACAAGTTGTGTTCCTGCCAGTGCCATGTAAGTGTATCTCATTATTTTTTGTAATTTTTGTGTTTCAGCGAGGTTAAACGTGATGACCAGAAAATATGCGAATATGCAGGGAAAACATAAAATCAAGTGAAGAAACTTTTGGAATATTTGACATTGCAAAACCCTACTACACATTCCGAAATTAATTCTTCGATCAGGGAAAAGAGGATATTGGCGATTTCGTTAATACTTTTTTATTCAAAGTTTCCCATAGTAGTCATAAGTCCTATTCAAAGCAGCTCGTCCACCTCATTCTAAAACTACATCAATAGCTTTATCATAGTTTGAGATTATTACTTATTTCAACTAGTTTCATTTTTTCAATTTCACTAGTTCCAAACTCTTTCCAAAGCAATTATCCAGCTCTTCAATTATGTCAACACATGTGATGCTACTATTAATTCATAAAATTCTATAGTATGCATATGAATTGCACCTGTTTGCGCCCCTTTGAATTAGCAGCCCAAATTATTGAGTACAAAGGACACAAAACACCTGTAGAGATTTCTAGAGGGAGCTACTCAATAATATTTTTAGGAACACCGCGATTCATTCCAACCATCTATGAAGAATCTGGCCATTAAGAATATGATTGATTCTCTAATTATTCTCTGCAGATCCTTGCAACATATTATTGTCATTTGAAGTAGAGAGCAGTCAATTTGTCCTGGAATCTTACTTCATCAAATGTGTGAGTTGCATATTATAGTATCTGGTTTCAATTTCATTTCCGTACCTGGGATAACCTGGCCAAAACTTTTTATAAATCTTGATAACAAAAAAATTACAAGCCCACATTACCAGCCATGTGTGTTAGGTTTTGTGTGTTGGTTGTATGAAGAGTCCTCGGGTGACTTTGATGAGGCAGTTATTGTTCCTCATCAAGATTCACAGGTTATATAGTTCCTTTGATGTGTATTATAACAACAATATTTCCTATGTTATACATGGCAATTATTATTGCTTGTTGTAATTTCGCCACCTCGTTAAGATGACCAGTTTGCTCTAGTTCAGAAATCAGATTATCATTGAGCTGAGAGCACTTATCATTTTCAGTTGGCATACCTAATTGAAATGACGCCTGGAAAAACCGTGGTACCTAAACAGGGTCTTCCACTGCAGTTAGCAGTATAAAAGCAGTTGAGTCTACGTCTTATCAAGTAATGTCTAATCAAGTTACATGACTTTCATAATAATCAATCAAAAGTATTGATTGGGTATTGATTCAATACCCAATTCTATAGGTGCACAAAACTAATTCCTCACTACTTAATTGCTACAGTATGAAATATGTGAGATATCCCTGTAGGATAACGAAGGAACTCCTCATAGTAATGTTATATAGCACTCATTATAATATGCCCCGTTTTTACTCGCAACGAAATATCCTGCTATCTGTATATCACATCATAGCCGCATATATCCTGCGAGACTCAAATTTGCCACTCCCTTGCTTCTTTGCATAGCCTACCTAGTACTTTATATGTTACTTGCATATAAGGTAAATCACCCTGTCCCATCACAGTTCTTATAAAACTATCGGTTAACCTAACAATGATTATATTAGCAGTTCCCATTACATTATATGGGAATTACTAATTAGTAATGGGAATTAGTAGTAATTCCCAGTATATTAGCAATTCCCATTGATAATGGTCCAGCTGGTGAAAGCCATGGTCCTCACACAAACAAATGTCAGAGCTCACTCGGCCACTCTTATCGCCTATATTTTATTGAATATTCATGCAAAACTTAAATTCTTGCTTCAAGAAATATTCCAAGGAGTAAGGACTTATCAAAGGATATTTACCACACTGAGCCTTTTTAAAATTGTTTTAATTCGTACTGAATATTATTTAAATTACGCGTTCCTGTCGCCCTTCTCGGAAGACCCCGTTATACTTATATATCATAGTTTTTAAACAAGAGTACATGTGCATGACTATTGATATAATGAGCTACCTAAATATGAGCTACCTAAGGAGGGCTCATATAATTCAATGCAACATTGATGCAGCAGATGTGAGCAATTATATGATGAGTTGGTGGGTACTTTAACTGGATTGTACAAGGCCAAACCAACATTCAGAAATCACAAAGAATGGGAGTTTTGTACCAACCAAGATATAACAGAAACTAGCCCGTAATAAATGCACATCAGATTAGCTGACGTAACTTTTATTTGTTAATCGAATGACTCAAATGACTCAATGGGCATCTAGAGCACGTTCTTGCAAAGGTTTTCCAACGACATTGCTCGTGTTCATTTGGTAATTCAGATGATGACTGCATATCATAGCATTCATAATGTGGCTTTCACATCTATCTTCTTTTTGAATAGTTTGAAGATCTATAACTGTAACATTCATGATTATAGACAGAGTCATTATCTCCAGAACGGCCCTGCTCTTACTATACTGAGAAAAAGTCACAGATCACCCAAGTGTGTGAGTGTGTGTGTGTGTGTGTGTGAGTGTGTGTGTGAGTGCGTGTGTGTGTGTGTGTGTGGAATACATCCCATGGCCATTGAAACAATGACTCTTCATTCTATATGCAAACAAGAGCTCTGCCGGCATGGTACTGCATATGCGTGTTGTACCTATATGGGAGCAGTCTGCCCGCACTGCCCACTTCAATTAGTGTTCACAAGTCCACCAGTTCACCTGTATTGTAGCCATCACCAGTTGATATGAACCATACACTTGCTTTGACACTAGCTGGATTCTTTTTTGATAAGTTGCGTGATGCGTTTAACCTAATCTCTTCCTGGAAGGACGACATCGTAAATATTTCGTCCTTCCAGGATAAGAGTGCCCAACGCTCTCATTATGTTATTGTGTTAAATATGAATGACGTATATATGTTGACGTTTATATTATGGCGTCTTAAGGAGCTCAGCTTGTCTACTACCGTTATCTTAAGCTTGTCTACTACCGTCATCTTGAGAGTTTTTAACAATAGTAGGTGTATCAGTGAATTACTGAATCCAGTATTTAAACACACACTCTCTCACACACACACAATTCAGTAGTCGGCCGCGATACCATTGCCTCTTTTTTGGGATTGAACGGGGCTTGAACCAAGAACACCAGGAATCGCGCCTGTTGCTTCATCCTAAGTCGAGATCAGCCCGTGTTGTGTAAAAGTGTATGTTGTGTGTTCCCTTGGGGCTTGGCTGTGGTACAGCAGGGTGTACATCGTACGATGTGTGTGTGTGTGTGTGTGTGAGAGTGAGTGT
>CAMPET010000268.1:67380-87981 GCA_946803715.1 Beroe ovata
TGTGTGTTTCTATGTGTGTGTGTGTGTGTGTGTGTGTGTGTGTGTGTGTGTGTGTCCACTTCGAATTGCATGCATATACTACAGACCGTACCTACATTCAGCTTGACATATTGGGATCAGAGCTACCCCAATGCTATATACCATACACCCGTCGACGGTCAAGTCACACGTCTATAGTGTGGAAAATTGGCATATTTTGTGCCGAAAATTGGCATATTTGCGTAGAAAACTGGCATATTTCGTGTGGAAAACTCTCGCTCCACATTTTATACGAAATTATATGCCGGTCGTTACTTGAGAGTTTGACTTTAGATACCACTGCCTACGTTTGACTACGCGGAGACGTCAACTATTCATATTGTAGGAATATATTGTACCATGAGCAATGATACCTCATGAAGCGGTTTTGCATGACGCAACTCATATCGTCTTGATACTTCATAGAATATTTATACTCTTCGGAAATTCAAACTTCGTATGACAATAATTTTGCGCGATTCTACGATAATACAGTATCAACTGTCTCGACTTGATTAAAAAGTATGGAATTGTAGCAGACATACATGTTTAAATAGCGAGATTTTTCCGACTGGTCAATTCTATTATATGATCTAGCGGCATCACAAGAAGTGTAAATGAATCCCCCTTCGTCTTAAATGTTGATGGTACAAAATTACGGAATTTGGTTTCGGAATTCCACTTAGTTGAATTAACATTCAAAATTAAGTATACCACTTAACTCATAATTTCATGACACTATAGATACCACTCACCATATGAACTGAAAATGCGTGTTCTACTGTTCCTAAGTTGGGCAATGGACCCACTTGCTAAATTTGGCGTAAGTTTTGACACATGGCGCCAAGTTTTTTGAACGAGTCTGGGTGTGCGTGTGTGTGTGTATGTTTGTGCGTGTGAGTGCGTGCAGTATTCGTTGGCCTTATTCGCGACAAACTGTTCAGTATGATTAAAGATTTGCTTCAAAGTTAAATGGTTCTGGGAGCTTTATCCAATAGGAGCATGAATGATGCTTTTAATTCAAGGACACTTTGAGACAGTAACGCAATGGCATTTATAAAAGTGGTCAGAGCAATTTTGTCTTTCCACTTCATTTCACGATTTTCTTACTTTCTTTAGGCTGCTGCTGAACAGGTATTTCACAATCCTAGTTCCATCTATGCATCACGCAGTTTTTGCTGCTCTTTCAGCTTGAGACGCTTGATTATAACATTTAAATCACCAAAAGGGACTCGGGAGTTTTCCCTTTACGATGATCGTAACAATACAACCGCCGTGCACATGATCATGATCACAGTCAGGTGGATTGTATTGAGATGAATGTGATCTGCGTGAAGCTGAGAATTCACGTCAATATATCACCATGACAACAGTGTGATCAGTGTAACGAGTAGTACCCCACGATCACGGAGGTGTTATCTATAATCAAATAATACATTCTGGCGTGAGGGATACGTGCGATAATGCACGAACGCAGTGAGGGCGAGCACGTATCACGAAAACAGCCAGAAGGTATTATTTGATTTTATATATCACAGGGAGAATATTATAATCAAATAACCATTATCAGAAATAGAGAGCGTGCATTATTAGCGGAAATAATGCCCGGAGAGTATTATAATAGCTGTTGTCATCGTGTAGTTCTGCTGAAAACCCCCCAGTATTTGATTAAGAATAATACTCAAAGTCGAGTTTGGGTGAATTCTAAACCATTTTTCAACGATATTATATCAAGAGTAACGGGAGGGGTTCAACTGTCTGTTCCCTTTATCTTAACCTGTACTTTTCATAGAATGACTGACCCTATCGTGAACACAACGGGGGCTCGCATCACCACGACGATGCAAACCGAGGAAGGGTACGAGATAGCTTCCTTCATAGCGTACATATCATGCTCACTCCTCGGTGTCCCAGGAAACATCCTTGCCCTCTGGTTCTTCTCGACAAAGTCTCGTGACCTAGCAACGCTCATCTATATCTTCATCACAGCATTCGACATTCTGGTGAGTGTCCTAATGTTCCCCATCTCTCTGCAGTTCCTCTACAGACAACGTCTAATCCCCCTCCTCAATGATACGATCTGGTTCTGTACCCTACTCGGCATTCTGTGGTGGGTGGCGAGTCTCATGACCATTTTCCTGGTGGCTATCGTTAGTATCACCCGGTGCATATGCATTGTATTCCCCCTGGCCAAGCTCTTCCTCAAGAAGTCAGTCGTGGTGGGTGTCATAGTGGCGTACATAATCCTCACGACTTGTCAAGCGACCATTCCCTTCTGGATCAATGACAGGTACTACTTCCTAAGGGGGGTGGGGATCTGCATTTGGACTGTGGCCAAAATGACCAACCCTGCAAGGAACATTGCCGCTAACTTTTACATGTTCCAAATGTACGGTCTCATACCGCTCATCGTGCTGTCAAGTATTGTTACCGTCTGGGTTCTCAGACGTCCGAAATCTATGATGTCACAATCCAATTACAACGTAACCATGTCCATTCTGTGCTTCACCTCGCTCTACATCATGTGCAACATCCCGACTGTAATGTACCAAGTGTTGGTTTACATTGATACCAATATGGAGGGCGAACAGTTTGTATTGGTTTTCTACTCGGCATACGCACCTCAATACATGGTGGGGTTCACCGTGGGCGCTAATTCCGCACTCAACCCTCTTCTCTACTGCTGGCGTACGAAGCCCTTCCGGAGGTTCATCGCACGGAAATTCGAACAGTTGAAGTCCGTGGTTCGGGGTAGAGAGATCACTCAACGGCGGAGCACGTCGACACAGGATAGATACGTTACGAAGCGCTCATCCCCCTTCACTCTGACGACCCGGACACCTGTAACGACACAGAACAACGGGGGCAGACACGATCTGACGCCGTCACCTGTTGCTGCGTCTCCCTTCCTCAGCCCTATAGTGTCTCCCCAGTTGAAGGGACGGAGGCCAAGTGAACCCATCGAAAGAGAGAAATCTGGAGGGATCCACCGATCCAACTTTACCAGGGGTTACAGTCAGCGCCACGTTTCTTCCTCGGGGGTGATGGCTGGCATGAAAAGGAGCAGAAGGACGGTGTGTTTCCGGAAAGAAACCAAGGGAAGGGAAACAACTCACTGTTGAGCTCTCATCAGGAACTCTCGATAGACACCAATCTGCTTTTTATAGACAGAAGAAGAGAGACAAACGACATAATTATGGAGACAACCCACTGTTTATACAAACGGGTGGTTCTCAATAGCGTCCTACTACTGTGACCCTATTGATATTTGTTACGAGACTGCGGTTTAGACGATCACATTCTCTTCGAATTGTTATACGAAACAATTCGTTTCTGATCGAATGAGATTAAAATTTTAATTTCCTTCATTTCTCAAAGTGGCCGTTTCCTTTGGTGAACCCCCGATTCATACAGCAGTTTTATATGCCGGACACGGGAAATAATATATTCGAAAGTAAACGTAGTTCCCTAAACTATTTAACGTTCTAACAGTCTGGTAAGTACACCCAGGGGAAATCATGACGCACGAACTCGACGCATCGTTTAAGCTAATTGGCTGATTGTCGGGTATGCACAAAATCTGCCATCCATATTACACATTACATCACTCTAGCGCAAACGGGGGTCATCTGTACCAGAAATAGGTGTTCTTTTAGAAAAGAACTATCATGCATCTATCCATAAAACACTGTCCTAGTGATTTATGCATGATGGTCAAGGCATCCTTTACGATTTACTAAGTGAACACGACACACATGGTCGACTATTTGCGACAATCACTGAGGAGTGAGAAGTAGAATACTTCGATGACTATACAGATTAAAGAGCCGAGTCTTTTACTTATATCCAAGGAAGAAGTTAATTGTATCAGGGTTCAGGCCAAGCATTTGGCGAATAACTGCGGAGAGAGTTCGTTTCTCTTTGGTTAGACGCGAACGAGTTCAATCATAGTATACTTCAAAAATTGCGTGGATAAGGATAATTGAGTTGGTATGAAAAAGTTAGAAGCACCAAGTATGAACTATGGGAATTGAAAAAGAAATGCATTCTACAAGCTATTATCGCGCGCACTCTGAAATTTCAGCGGCAAAATAAGCGCGCATCCCACAAGGTTAATATTCCGCGGCGCGCGCGCGCGATATGATGTGATTAAATTCTTCAGGAACGATGCTGAAATTGTGCGCTACCGTGATTGAAAGTCATCGCGCGTGCCAGTGATGTCGCCAAATTTACCGAATTTGCTATCTATGACTGTCGTATTTATGTCTGCTACCTAATATCACACGAATATGCAAGATAAGAACAGCCATATTTATTTGAGATACTCTGATGGGTATTGGCGCTATTTTCAAATGAGTCGTTACCTGATTGAGATGTTACAGTTGCTTGTGAAAGTTACTGGGGAATGTTGCTCGAAGTCGACTTCTTCTACATGTCACCATGTGTCTAGCAACAATGAATGAAGGGTGAGGTTGATTCCTAACATAATTGCAATGACAATCCACCGATCAGATGTTATGGTATTTACAATTAAAACAATCGCAGTAATAAACCATCTTGTGTTTAATCAATATATCATCAATATATATTATGCTATTGTAAGTAACTGTAAACCAATAATCTTTAATCGAGTTTTTATCACTTATCAAATCTGTATCAAGAAACTACCTATTCAAATCATGCAAAAGGGCTAAACATGTCAGACTAAAATCATAAATCACAAATTCAAAAACCCAATTCATGATCAATTTAATCTACTTTAGAAAGTTGTAAGAACAACTGTTGTAAAACTAACGAGTCAGAAACTGAGTCCCAAATCTAGAGAACTGAACATTCCCCCTCCTGATCCACCACTCTCCATGGAGCTCCTAAACGGTCGATTGTATCGATTAGACGCCACCTTCTTGTGTCTGATGACCTGATCCATGAAGTTGCATATCTGCTGTTGCTGATACGAGCTCTTGTACTGAGCATGATCGAGACAGTTCACACTGATAGACTGAGCACTGAGATGCGATATCAGCCCTGTCCTATCCATGTTATACCGACTCCTACTCCAGAGATAGTCTTGTTTTGTACCGACAATCAGTTTGGGGATTTCTATGTTTTTCAAGAGGTTAGCCTCTCCCTCCCGTGTGAGTCTCCTGCTACTGCTACCCTGCCCTTGTTGTGCATACTCCACAGCCCACTTTATCATGTTTGTGTAGGACTTGCTGTTCGTGAGGTCGTGAACGAGGATGAGACCGTGATATGCGCCCCGCAGGAAGACGGAACGACTGTTAGCGTGGACAAGACTGCCACCAACATCCCACAGCTCAATAAACTCGGAGTAGTCTGAGAATGGGGAGAGTTAGACTAACCCTGTAGCCTGGCACACACATACATACACACACAAACAGACACACAGACACACAGACACACATTACACACACACAGTACATACACACACAAACACACAGACACAAACATAATGATCAGTCGGTGTCACTTTACGAACTTGATACACTGTTGAACATTGTGTTAAACATTGTGTTAAAACATCGTATTCAAACCGATCTGACACGTATTTAAAACTTACAGGGGTGTTTTGCGGTTATTCTTCAAGTCAAGACAAATATTTTCACCCATATTAGTTGCTAGTGATAATTTAGTGACAGTACCATATGTTAACATCTCATACGGAATGGGTGCCGACTAATGGCATTGATCCACAATCTCTGAGGTTTTTGCGAGAAAACTGTTCAACCTACATTCCAACAAGTGAGGCAAGCACTATCATAACCTAAGCGATAAGAACGCGTGTGAAACCTTTAGACTGATGATGGACCACTTCCAAGTTGCAGCCTACAGTCCATGATGATTGCTTGTTTGTGTTTCCTGATATGAGGTTAACCAGACTTGTTTTGCCCACTCCTGAATCACCTGTGATATACGTGTGATATACGTGTGTTATAGGTGTGGTATACGTGTGATATACGTGTGATATACGTGTGATATATACGTGTGATATACGTGTGGTATACGTGTGAGAAGGCTGAGTGGTAAAGATTTGACCCGGAAAATGGATGACATCTCGATAGAAAAATGTTTGCACTATACCTAGCACGAGGACTCTTATTTTTTCAGTAGTTTCAGTCATCTCATTTTTGCAGTCATCATGAATTCTTTGTTCTTCACATACCGAGCTTGAATACCGGTAACTTGGCTACGCTTGGGGAAATTAATCAGATCTCTAACGGGACCTTCTCGTTACAGATTTAAAGGTCTACTAAGAACAACAGAAAACTTCTGATACTAGACTCTTCATGCAAAGAAATACTGCGTTTCGTTATAAATGAAATATACTTTGCAATAAAAATCAACAAACATTAGACTAAAATTTCAAATGATAAACAAAAATGAGGTTTCTCACAATTCAATAAACCCTACATTAGTCCGACATCAAACCCCATCTCCAATCTAAACTAGCTGAGACGAAATTATCAATTTAATATTGAAATCATACATAACAAACTCAACAAATAGTAATCATGCTGTAATATGGATAGATTTTTACACACACGGTGTAGAGTTCAATTTGGTTCCTGATCACGCTTTAAAAACTAAAAAGCACGTAAAAATTAAGTTCTGAAGTTCGAGTTATGAAAGCTCATCGAGATAACTCTTCAATTCAATAAAAATGAATAGCATCGAGGTGAAACAACACAGGAAAGGAAGTCATTGACGCCAACGCTGAAAATGCACATGATTATCTTGGACTCTAATGGGATGACACAAATCTTGTTACCAACACACACCAAGCTTACCACACCTCAAAACCTCAGACGACTTTGAGCCAGAACTTGAGCAGCAGGAACGCGATGATGGCAAAAACACCAACAATTGATAGTGCGATGGTGCAGTGTTTGCAAGCGGCAAACAGCCTGTTATTCCTCCTCACTTGCCTATCTCTCTTCACGGCCAGCCCGCCATCATTCATCCTTATCTGCACGTAGCCGCCCGTGGCTCGCGGGTATTGGGGTGCCACCACTGCGCCAGCTCCTCCAGCCACCTTCTCATTATGCCGCTTGTTACACTCCTCTGCATCGCCCGGAATAGTGGATAGGGACGGGATTTTGTCGTAGTTATTAGTCCACTGAGACGAGGATGGCGGGTTGGAGAAGGGTTTGAGGTATCTGTTGACGGAAAACTTGAATGTGGACTCCGATAAGTTGGTTGTGATATCATTAGTGTCCGTTGTGTTACTAAGCATATCGATATTGTGCATGTTACCAAAATGAGTGCCTCTGTTACTCTCAATCTCTACAATCGCCATCAAGGTGGCGAATATCGATCTAGACAAGTTGATGAATTCAGTGCGGTTTTCAAAATTGTTGACCAATCGCTCGTGTATGAGTTTGTTACGAATGGCGTTAGCTTGAGACATCTTCCTCTTGATATTGCTTAGATCGTACGGAAAGTCTTGGATTTTGGCATGAAGATTGTGACCATTCTGATGAAAAACCTCTTTGAGGATGCTGTCTAGTCTCTTGGTCATGATGATAGCGATACTGATATCCTCATATTGATCGTAGTCAATGAAGGTGTAGTCCTGGAAATGTGAAATTCTGTGATAAATAGTGCACGTGAAATATAATCATTGAAAGAAATGTTTTTCAACGGAATATATCTGCCCATCCTATGATCCGAGCTGGATTACACAAGGAAGTATCATAGCACAAACCTACCTCGGCTGCTGCCTCCTCATCTGGACACGGGTAGAGCACACTATACCGTGCTGGGGAGAGTCTCACACCATTCTTTCTTGGACTCAGTCCAAGGAAAACCTCCATGCTCTGGTTTATAAATCGCTGTCTATCACTCAACACATTGTAACCCTCCTCGTGGACGACCTTGTTCCTCTCAAATAGCAGTCCCTTGAGTGTCCGGCTCAGTCGGTCCTTCACATCAGAATCTATTGGAGTAGTTGAGGAAAACGTTGCAATCTGATCACCGAGCGACGTGTCTGCATCACAGTGGTAATATTCAGCTAGCATGTACTTGACTTCCTTCATCGAAATTACTGCCAGCTCAATGTCTTGAAGAAGTTCAAATGCAATGTTGCCGTACCGGAGGGTAGACAATGTTGTCCCCGTTTCAGCACTTGAATTCATTCTGGCTAAATACTGTGAGTTATGTGTTATCAGCTATCGCGCCTGTGTCATATTACAAATTACATACTGGAGTCTGAGAAAGAAGGCGATTATTGCTGTCACCCCTATGAAAATAGTGCGAACATGAGGAATAAAAAATATACTATTTACAAATATATACATTGACACAATATAACATAGGAGAAAGTGGGATCATCTGATTTCTGATATAAATACCCAGCTCAACATCTTGCTAAACTGGTGGGAGTGATGAAACATATTATGGACAAAGTTGTTAAATTATTGATTGGCAGCGGTCTGTTTATCGGCTAGCCCCATAAAGTGGTTGCCTAGGATACCAGAAAACTCCTGGATGAACTCCTTCATTTCTGGATTATCAGCATACTTCTTTGCTGCTGCCTCAGGGTTGCTCTGGAATTCTGAGAATGCTGCCATGAACTGAGGGTTTGCCATTTTAGCACCCACTTTAGGATTTGATTGTATTGTTTTGAGAAGGGAATCGTTCATCCACTCATCTGAAATATGAAATATTCATTACCTATCAGGCAGCATGTTTCTCATATTTTAATTGATTTTCATGATTATAGACAATGCCCTACTTACTGCTATTATTAGATAGGAACTCATTGGCTTCATGCATTTTGTCTTGAACTTCTTTCAGTTTAAGTGAATCTTCTTTTGCTTTAGGGTTCGACTTGAGCTCTTTGATTGGTTTAGAAGATGCCTTCTTAGGAGTGATACCTCCAGCTGTAAGTGTTAGGCAATTAATCCCTTCCTACTGGCAGGTTTGAGTACTTGGGAAAGGAAGTGGGATTGACAAATACTCACAGAGAAACCCCTTCCTCATCCCACCATAGCCACTGTTCTTGCTTTGATTTGGTTGCTTGATTGCAACTGTATGACTGCCTGTGACATTAGGAGATGTGTATGTTTCCTTATTGATATCCTGAAAAAATATGAATAACATAATGAGGAGAAACTAATGTAAAAGCAGCACTTGTTATCCTATTAGATCAGCAGATTGATAAAAGTTCACAAATCAACTTGTTTACCTCTTCGACATCTGTTTTGGAAATCTTAATTTCTTCATATTTCACAGAAGTAGCTGACAACTTGTTCACATAAGCTGTCATATCCTCCAGGGGCGGTGGGCCTGAAAAAACGGAATCAGTTAAATCTTGCATATGAGCTCATGTATTCCTGCATTGAAGGTTTGATAGATTGAATAGTATTAAACATTGCAATGATCCTGATCAACTTGCCTTCATCTTCTGACATCTTTATTATGTGGCCTTTGAATAGAACAGGATCAGGCTCAATAGATGAAAACTTAATTAAATGAATTAATAAGACAAAATAACAGACAATACACATGAGATTGGATAAAAAGGTCTCTTGAGTCAGAGGAGTGAACAATCTAAAGTCTTATTTATAGACAAGACTCGCATCTATAGATGCAAATGGGTATACCATACTACACTGCAATGTGCAAGCATAGCAAAATACTGCATTATACTGGATCATGGATATCTATATCCTAGTACCCTACAATCTAGTTCAGATAAAATCTGACAAGCAGTGCCACACCACTAGCAGTGCGTGGATTCTTACCTCATTGGATTAGAAGATAGGCCGAAGAAGGTGCGCGAGAAACAGTGGACAGATGCGGCAATTTTGCGCGGCGCCGACGGTATGTTGAAACTTTTGCCGGATGTTATCTGTCCACTGTTTCTTTCGCGCGGCGCGCGCCTTCATCATAATTTCGGCCTTCGATGAAGGCGCGCGCGCCGCGTGCAAGAAATTAAACACTAACAGATAACATCCGGCAATGAAACTCAGCTCAACAATGTTTTTTGCGTGCCTTTTGCCGGATGTTATCTGCAATATCGGTCGGATCGCGGTCCACTGTTTCTTGCGCGCGTGTGCACACGTTGCGCGCTCTTGTTCTACTCTGTACTCAGTAAACTGAAAAGTCGTGAACGGAGACGCGCAGCGCGCGCGCGCGGAGTATTTGGGTCACGCAGCGCGGGAACAGGCGCGCACCTTCATCATTTCGGCCTTCGATGAAGGCGCGCGCGCGCGCAAGAAACAGTGGACAGATAACACCCGGCAACGTGTCTTACCTGACATGAATCAGAATGCGAGGTTGGAGAAGCCGAAGACAAAGTGCTGTGCTGTATTGAGTGCTGGTATTGAGATAATTAAAACTTGGATCAGGGATATATATGATATAACACTCACACTATCATGCTCAATGCTGACCTCGGATCGGGAGGCAGCTCAGGTTCATTCATCGTCAAATCTTCATGTTCTTATAGAGACCTCCTTTCGCATCAATTCCTTTTGCATAANCCGTATAAGGAATAACCAGGTAGCAGGGCATATCTAAGGTCACGTCTTTGTACGTTGGTAGATTTTTCACTGAGTAGAACAGGGGCGCGCAACGTGTGCACAACTCGCGCGCGCGGCTGTGCACACAATTGCTGATTGCGCGCACGCGTTATTTAATATTTAAATCAACACTGATCACTTCGATGAAATTGAAGTTGCCGGATGTTATCTGTCCACTGTTTCTTGCGCGCGCGCCTTCATCCATGCGAGCAAGAAACAGTGGACAGATAACATCCGGCAAAGTTGAAGTGCGAAGCTGGCGCCGCGCGCGCGAGAAACAGAGATCATGAAATATGACAAGTTGTCAGATTATCATTAAATTTTTGACGCCAGACCTATGAAATAATAATACCGTTCACCGAAAGCTTAAGTACGAACGCCATATATATTATGCGGGCGCTCGCGCTGTTTGGGCGGAGTTGGACAGTGGACACCTAGTATGAATCAGAATGCGAGGTTGGACTTGGAAAGCCGATGACAAAGTGCTGTATTGAGATAATTAAAACTTGGATCAGTGACATATAACACTATGATCGGGAGGCAGCTCAGGTCATTCATCGTCAAATCTCCATGTACTTGTAGAGACCTCCTTTCGCATCAATTCCTTTTGCATAAAACTCAATCTCATAGTCGAATTCAATAAATTAAGCCCTAGATAAAATAAAAAACAAACTCTACTACCTGGTAAACTTCTGCTTCTTATTCTTCTGTTTAAACTTGTCACTATAGGACTTATTCTGACGTTTGTTACTACTGTTCACGGTTAAGTTAACGGCTGGCGGCACTTGGAAACCAAATGATTTAGCCACGAGCGCCAAGTCCAGCTCGTCAACGGAGAAAACAGTTTTGAGGGAATGAGATGCGTACGCCTGAATATATCCTCGGTACGCTTCCTTCGCACTTTTGAAGAGGTAGAAATTCTTGGTGATAAGTTTCTCCAGCTGAAATAATTGGAATTGGGATTAACACTGAGTGTATGTATATGATGTCGGAATACAAAGGAGAATGCTGGTATGGCTGTATGATGGCAATAAGATAGTACGGGAGTTTGACTGTTCTTGGCTAATTATACACAAAAGAATTCTGAGAGTGCGAAATGACGATGTAATGAAGACAACGCAGACGGAATATTCACACTCCACAGTGCATGTCCTACTGTGGCAGTCTCCAGAGCTCCCAGAGCTATCAACAATGGCGAAGGCGGGATAATCACATAATGACCTCATGATGTGTAGTTATTGTATTGTGTGACCGAGAAGAATGTACTGACCTGGGATTGTACATTCGCTATTTTGTTGTTGCTGAAGTTGTACTCGTTCAGTGGTACCTGTGATAGAAAGATGTGTTATTTTACGACCTAGCAACACACCACAAACACACATATATAGGTTACACACATACGCACAGACACTGACAGTCCATTACAGACAACATAACCTGGAGGCAATCTCACCTTTGCGTGCTTGAGATAGCGGAGGAACGCGATTTCTTTAGGCAGAAGGAAGAGGAGGGCGTTTCCGGCCCCGCCCGCCCTCGCTGTCCGACCCACCCGGTGTATATATTCCTTCGGGTCATCAGGTGGATCAAACTGGATAATCCAGTCCACCGCCGGGATATCCAGACCTCTGGCTGCCACATCCGTACAGAACAGCACGCCACTCTTCGCGTTACAGAATTCAAAGAATGTCGTAGTCCGCTTCTGTTGCTTCTGTTTGCCCTAATGTGAGTGTGTTAGTAAACATGACAGCTGCAGATGTGGTATAGATTATGTGTGTACAATGCGATGTATGTTAATGTATAGCGTTCACTTATAGCAGCAGCAGCTGTCATAACGAGCAAGTTGTGTTTGTAATCGATTTGTAGCAGTATTTAGTCAACTTCACATTTACCAGGGGCCATGGTCCTCAATCCCAGCAAAACCCATTCCATCGTATTATATCTCACTAAAGACTCACTTAATATATGTAACAAATCGATTAAACAATGTGGATAGGATGTCACTTATAAGGTCAAATCGACTCAATATAATATACACAGTTTATATATATCTGAACTCTTACATGAATATCCTTCACGGGTACGTCAATGTAGTTGAACAGCTCAGCATGGTATTTCACCGAATTACAACTCGAGAAGAATACCATGCACTTCTTGTCCTTGTTCTTCTTCACAAATGTGAAGAGCAGCATGAACCGCTTATCACTAGGACACACCACGTATCCCTGAGAGATGTGGTGAGTGGTAACGGTAACGGTAGCATGGTAAAACTAGCAGTAGCAGTTACATGGTAACAGTAACATGGTAACAGTAACATAACGAAATTCCATTCCTTCCTCAAACGTAAGACAGCCCCTCAGGGAAGCAAGATAGGGTCAAGATTTCATCTGGAATCGATTCAGCGTCCAAAAATACACAGGAATACGCTATATTGGCATGAAGATGGTACAAAAATTTTTCGTCGAATTTCTGATGAGAGTATTGGTAAAAATTGAAGTGAGTGATCCCACACTTGTATACTTCGATTTTGATTGTCTCTTATCGAGCTTTACTGGCTCTGACATCACTAATTTTCCACCACATCATGTCTCCTACTCTCACACTACAACTATAAATTCTCGATACGATCGTGTAGAGTTCAAATTCGTCACGGAACCACGCCCAAATCACGATTTCAAACCCATGGGAAGCACAACATGCAAAAAAACGAAACTCGATGGGACACACCAAATTGGTCAAATATTTTTTCTCAGGATGGTGACTGGTAATAAGTGTTTCTGGCCTATTTTTTGACGTAGAATTCGAATCTGGAGGAATTTTCGGCCTAGCTCATCGGAAAATCAATGAAAATTATCCTTTCTTCTGGGACGTGAGCTACGAGGTCACATAATCGAGATAGGGCCAATTTTTTCTATTCCAGCTCCACGGGTCACGCATGTTCCTTGATAACAGTTGATGACACCGCACTGATGATGACACCACACTGATAATGACACCACACTGATGACACCAACACGTCGATTACCTGTTCCAATCCCTCCACCGTACTGTTATCCTTCTCATCATCCACTCCGACATAGAGGGGCGACTGTTGGAGTGATATCCGGGCCAGATCCTCCACATTACGCGTCTGTGTCGCGGAAAACAGCATGCTCTGCCGCTTGACCGGCACCAACCGGATAATCTGTTTCATTTCCTCCTCAAACCCGACCTGGAGATAAAGCACTGTGGTTGATGGGGGTCGGACAATGATCAAACACTGGGGTGGGTGGGGGTCGTACAGTTATAAAACACTGGGGTTGGGATAGGTGATCGTCACGGGACTGGTAGTAATTACCCCTACCTCGAGAATTCTATCTGCCTCGTCAATCACAAGACACTTCATATTCCTGAACACGAAGTTCTTGGTGTTCTGCAGGTGATCAAGTAGTCTACCGGGTGTTGCTATGAGCAGGTTTACTCCTTTACCAAGCTTCTCAACCTCTGTCTTCCTGTTTGCCCCGCCCATTATTATACCGAATGTGTGACTGTGGTATTTCAGTAGGTCGCGTGCCACCCCGTATATCTGAGGAGGAAATAGAGGTAATAGAGGGGAGAGTGAGACATGTGGAGAGTGAGACCAGGGTGGGGTGTGACAGTAGGAGGGGTGCGGCAGACAGGAAGATAAATGGGGTACGTTAGTTTCTCATTAAGTCCCGGATAATGGATCATACCACAGTGTACACTTATTTCATATACACAGATCATCCTGCATGCATTACTGACAATACAAATACAATGTACATCTCCTTGTATACGTCATATACTATACGATGTATACAGAACACAACATACTCACAACCATACACACTGTGCACACAGGTATATACAGGGCAACACCTACTAACCACAACCATTATACACTTCTGTTGACCAATGAGAGAGCTCCCTGAATTGAAACCAACCAATGAGCATCTAGCAGCAGTGCTATGGTATATAAATAGACTATAGAGATACTATCCAGATATAGCATCATCACGAGTTATTTTGTTGTTGTTGTTTGTACATGCGATCTAATTACAGTACGTGTTGCAATTATAACACTGGTCAGTTTTCATCAAATAAAAAGTCAACAAGTTGGACCATAGCTTCTCGACCATATTATCGTTTTCATTCAGTGGGAAACCTGACCACGTACATTCTGACCACTACACGTACATTCCAGCTGGGTGGAATCAGATTTCACACACTCTATAGCAGTCATGTTGATGTGTACAACAGTCGCTGAAAACACCTGCGTATATAACAGTGTAGCAGATATCGTGTTATCCTAGTTAGTTGTTGAGTTCAATATCTCCGCTTTTAGGGCCGCGCATATTGAGCATGCGCCGCACATGCGTCATGTACAATCCACATTCTTTGCAGAGTACACTTTTCGATATCATACACTTTACAGTCTGTACACGATGGACTATACAGTATACACATTGAGTACAATGTACACCATCCAACAACTAATCTTCACTACACTTTATACATCTTTGATTAACTATATCGTCCACACACTGGCTCCATGTCATACACTGATCGTCTCTCATATTGCTTTTGTAGATGATCGGTACAAGTCGATGGATCAATTATCGACAGTATTTCCGATAATCTGGAAACATATATAAGGGCACGTATCTCAAATTGAAACATAACACTATTGACACTTGACAGTAGGTATACATATTACATACATTTATACGCAATAAAATTGACGCAGCTGCTTTCTGCGATTATTTGCCGCTACTCAATAACAAAAATCTCGAGATTGCCATTTTCGACTTTACATTTCAATCCTGAGTTCATTGCAACTATGAGTGCAATTTAACGTTATTACCCTATTTTTATTTTTAGGAATTAGCTGGTGTAAATGTTACCCTAAGCTGACGTTAGCAAATGATAGGGTGACGCAAGAATCGACAACACGGTAACAGTTCAACACGGTAACAGTTCAACAACACAGTAACAGTTCAACAACACGGTAACAGTTCGACAACAAGGAAATCGGAATATGAACTCAGATGCAGATGGTGAAAAAAGGGTGTGGCAGCAGACCATAACTCCCGAACAGGAGGAGATGTATCGTCAGAACTGTAAGTGGTGTTCTCGGAAACTCGGTACGTACGAGTACTCTGAGGAAAAGGGAGCTCGTCTCTCACACATATATCAGGAGGGGGAAGGGGAGGAGCTGGGGGAGTGTGGGGATGGGGAGCTGGGGGAGTGTGGGGAGGAGGGGTTTGGATTGATCGGGTATGGATATGAAGAGGATGTGGGAGATGAAGGAGAAGACGAGGACGATGATTCAGATACGAAGAATATGAGCAGAATCTATGAGCAAGATTATAGTCATCTCGATGATGAAGACGAAGATGAAGACGACGAGAGTGAAGAAGACGATAATGAAGAAGAAGACGACGATGAAGAAGACGGAGGGTACAGATACAACGAGTACAGAGGCTTGTTTAATGCTGGTAAGGGCGATGAAGAAGACGACGATGAAGAAGACGATGGGGAAAACGAAGACGAAGAAGAAGACAACGAAGAAGACGAGCAAGAAGACGGCTTCAGTGACCGACTGTATCTAGATAAACTTACAATAGTAAATGGTGAGGATAAAGACGAAGATGATGATGATGATGATGAAGATGAAGACGACGACGACGAGGACGACGATTACGAATTGTGGGAAAGACGACTGTGGTCTCCGTTCGGTCATTAACACTTTCGCTGCCCCATAACTGAAGAGTATGTCATACGAATGGAACATCAGAGAGCTGTGACGAAGACGTTGACAGAAAGAAAGATTTAGGTGTGGTTAAGCAGCATCCATAAACCCCCGGACCCCAGCTGCATGACAGAAAACCCAGAACCCACGAATAATATAACCATATCTCACCTGAAGCGCGAGTTCACGCGTTGGGGAAATTATCAGGACCCCAGTCCCGTTCCGAGGCTTGAATTTCAGTTTGTGGAGAAGCTCCACGGCTGGAATGAGGAATGCAAGGGTTTTCCCAGATCCAGTCTTCGCGGCGCCTAACACATCCCTGGAACAGGTGCCGGTAGTGACATTTCAAATATTATGAACTTGATTGAATATGACATTAGCAGATTTAATAAGAGGTAGCAGATTTAATAAGATGTAGATTTTGTTTTGATGATATCATATTGTGTGTAATATATTCTGTATGCTATTGACGTATCTACGACAACTTTAGCAATTTTCTCATTTTGTATCACCTTCCTTTGAGCAATGGTAGGACTGTCTTGTGCTGAATTGGTGTCATGTGGGTGAAGCCCATATCAGTGATCCCTTTCGTAGTCTTATCTGAAAGACATGAGAGTTGGTCTGGGCGTTAAGGGCGGATAGAAGGATTCAGCAGGAGAGAACATATTCCCCGCAAATACCTGAAACGTAGGGGGCAAGGGAAGCGAATGTGTTGTCAGGTAGGGTGTCAGGTGACGCTGTGTTGTCAATCACCGGTGTCACCAGCTCGTCCTTCCTGATTGTCGCTTCATCTTCGTCACCCTCCTTATTCTCGACATCGCCCTCCTCCTCTGCACCACCCTCCTCCGCATCACCCTCCTCTTCACTCAGTTCGTCATCAGGCTGATCTGCGCTCACATCCTCGCTGATTCCGCCCTCACCAACTTCTTCATTCTGAGCATTCTCTCCATCCTCTACCTTATCATCACTCACCGCCTCGGTCTCGTCACCTTCATCTGTCACCTCCGCTGAGACCACCTCTTCGTTGTCTGCCACCTCATTGTTGTCTGCCACCTCATTGTTGTCTGTCACCTCATTGTTGTCTGTCACCTCATTGTTGTCTGTCACCTCATTGTTGTCTGTCACCTCTTCGTTGTCTGCCACCTCATTGTTGTCAGTCACGTTGTTTGTCGCATCAAATGACACCTCATCCTCAACCCGAGTAGAATTGAGTGACACATTCAGAGTGGTGTCAGCAATACTGATGTTACCTGGGGTGTCAACTTGGTTACAGTGATGTTACACATTGGTGTCAGCAGTGATATAAACACAAACATGGTCACCAATTCAGTACGCATACCAAGCTGTCGATTACATTCGTGACTCGATGAAACTCACGTTTTTCTTTCAGCTTTTTCTTTTTCATCTTCTTGAGATTTTTCAATTCCTGGCATTCTTCTTCTGTGATGGCACCTAGGAAAATACTACGTGATTTTTCACGGTAAATTATGGATTCTTGAACTCAAATCCACAATCAAATGAAAACTGACCATCTTTCTCTTTCCCCTTCAGTTCCTTGAGCCTCGTAGCACTAAACTTCATGCCTCAGTCAGTCATATGTGGCTAAAATAACAGAATGTAGTGGGGCAATCAAATAGGGTGAAGCAAGATTCGAATCTAACAATCACCTGATTGAGATCAGAAAGGAAAAGAAACAGACTCAACACACGATCTATATTGAGAGGAGCATTGATAAAATAAATAACATTAAACAAAGTGACTCAATAAAACATATCATCTGTGTATTAAAAGCAGAACCTGTTAAAATACTACCAGTATCTAATACTTAACTTGGGAACTGGTGACCGACATTTAACCGTCTATTTTTTGAAGGAAAGCTTTTTCAGTCTGACATTCACTGGTACAATAATTTCATACATCAGCAACTCAGTTCTTTCCTTGGTTTATACATTTTTCCTTCGTGAATATTCAACTAATATCCACATTGATCAATGAACCGAAAACATTGAGTTCTGATTGTACAAGACGTTCTTCATCACAAATATTGAGGAGGTTAATGACTTTGAATTGTGTGCAGGAATTGAACTGAACAGTGAACACTAAAAACTGGGGATATAAAACCAGCAAAATGCTTAACGTGAGAGCGAAAAACATGGATTAAATATGAATAAAACCTATATTATAATGCGTTTATCATACATGTCCTATGCTAAAAACGGGGATGCGAAAAATTAAGAAACGTCACATGCTCACAGTGTATGTGCGGCTCTCTCCTCTGCCACCTTAAAAGTACTGTACCAGATCGATCATATCACTGAATCCAGGGTGGTCGCTTCACACCACACACAGAATTATATCAAAATAAAGATCTGGGTATTATACATCGATCTTTCACACACACATACACACACACACTCCCAACAATTGAATGATGAAACATCTGCACAACACACAAACACACAAACACAATGGATGATCCTCACGACACATTACGCGGTCAGCACAGATATACATTGACCTCACACTCTAGATACATCATCCCTAATAAGGTATGATCTGTTTTCATCCTGATAAGAATCGCCGATTATGTTACAATTTGCGCACTGGCTCCACTCGAAGTCTTTGTTTTACACCACGTATCAAAACGGGAGCCGGGCGCAGACACTCTGAGACAAACAGCAAACAAGGACCGGGGATGGGGGATCAGGTGAAGGAGTCACGGTCTATGGAGGCGGGTTCCTGTTTCAACAATTCCAACATCTTTTCATGCTCATCTGATGACCGTTGCTCCTGCTCCAGTCGTTCTATCTCTAGCTGTAGCTGTTCCTGTTTCGCCATCTCTTTCAATCGGACGGACCGCTTCACGTGACGATGATAATTGTTAAATTTGATCCGCACATCTTTCAGAATGCTCTGCAGGTGCTCGGAATATAGACCGAACTTTGTGGTCAAGAGGTGCTCGATGAACTTGTACTTCAGGGGGTTTTTACTGACGAATGATTTGAAGTCATTGTTTATGAATTCCTCACGGGAAATGATTTCACGGCAAATGTTCAGCGCATAAATCGAGGGTTCTTTGCTCTTGCGGAACACACAGTTTATAACTTCATCAGGTAGAAACGACGGTATGTGGATGTCTTTCTGCTGTTGTTGTTGCTGTTGCTGTCCCTGGTTTTCACCATTCGGGCCGATCAAAACCTGATTGCAGCCATGATTTTCAAGAGGTACGAAACAACCCGACATACACGGATAAGAATTGAGTATGTCACGTTTGGACGAGTATAAAATTTAACAAACCTTATCGAAGTACAAGTTATGGTCCCCCTCCACGACGTTTATTGCTTTGGACAACATCTCTGACGTGACCTGCATCGCGATGCTCCCATCTCCAACGCTCGGATGATCGTCCATGGAGTCGGAGAACGAATTCGTGTTTATGTTTCCGGATGAACTGGTAACATGCTGCTGGGCGAATGTCGTTGGAATCGTCATGATCGCCTCGGCTAGTGCGTCCTTCTCGGGATTACTCTGGTTATACAGGGTACTGTAGGAGGAATCTGAGTCAGCTTCCATGCTGGGGTTCGAGAGGACCTGGAGTAGAATAATGGGGATTAGGAATGCTATAATAGAAACAGGTATGGAGATGATAGATCTCCAAAACGATGGAACATATGAACTATTTCTAACCCAACTATTACCTTGCTAGCTTCTTCCAGGATATTGGTAGTTTTCGGTGAGTTATTAACCGTCAAACCGGCACATGACGAATTGTTATCGGCCTTCTTTGGCGTTAGGGCAGTCTGTTTTGGCCTGATCTCCTGAGGTCTGTTCGACTTTGGTTTTATCTGAGAGGAAGCGGAGGGAGGGGCAACAAGTTGGACGAGGTTGTTTGCTCCCTGGATATTTTGTATAGCTTGTATTCCTTGCAGTAACTGCGGTGGGACGCTGAACATCTGGATTGACTGCTGAACCTGAAATAGGGGGAGGTATCAAAAGTAGTGTCAGTGACACTGTTTCAGCATGAGACAGGGTGTTAACACACTCTCTCTCTCTCTCTCTTACCCCGTTAGCTCCAATACAATAGTATTTGTTGTTATCCCCGAGTTGTATCTGCATTGGTTGTACAGGGTTGGAGCTAACTTTGCCCATGTGTTGTAGTGTAGGAGTGCCCGAGTAACCCTGATTCAGTTGTACTTGCATGGGGGTAGAGTTGGGCTGCTGAGGAAAACAGTGTATTAGCAGGCAACACAGACATAGACACACACATATATATACACACACCCACACACA
>CAMPET010000268.1:88038-98138 GCA_946803715.1 Beroe ovata
CCCAATACACACACACACACACACACACACACACACACACACACACACACACACACACACACCTGCAACTGTGTTGCGCTGGCGACAGAGCTCAAGTTCTGAGAAGATTCTGAAGGAATGGTCGATGTGTCGGGGATAGGATCGTGAGTGAGATGTGGCACATTATTCTGAAGATGGGAACTGCCACTTCCTCCGCCGCCGCCACTATTACTGCTACTACTAGCCGCTTCCATTGCGGCAGTCGTGTTCTGCGCCGTCTGCATCACCGCGCCCTTTATCACCTCCAGAATATCCTTGAATCCTTCATTCTGTTTCATCAACTCGGTATACCGCTTGTGACAAACATTCACGTCATCCATACACACTCGTAACTTCTCCTCAAACTTGTTGTCGTGAGTTGTAATAAACTCCGTTTGTTCCAACTGTCCGTTTACCAACGTCGACATCTGCACTTTGAACTGCTCCGTCACACTCTTGATAAGGTTTGTGTTCTGGGCGACTTGTTCTTTCGTCTCGCTCAGCTGATGATTCAGCTGGAATTGCTGTTTCTGAATATCTTTAACAAGCTCTGCGAGTGCTATCAGGTCTTTTGAGATTGTGTTTAGCTTGTTCAACATTTCTGTCGAGTGTTTGCATACCACGGGTGCTGGAGCGGCCTGAAATATGTGACAGTTATTCTGTGTAAAGGGCTCGTAACAAAATACAAGGAACACAAAAGTCAAAACAAGAAAGAGTTCAGATTCAGATTGCATCACAGAGAATGACTCACAACTCGGTTGCGCTGCTGCGGTTGCACTTGGCAACTTTGCACTGACTGCCCGATAGAAGTGAAGGGGGTAACGGAGGGCGCGCCGTTGACGGGCGAAACCCGCGCGCTCTGCTTCGATTTGATCTTGGTGCTGTTGAAGGTGAGGGGAGGAGGGAGAGGCATGCCCGTTGTTGAGGTCGTAGGGCACATTTCTGGTGGCAGGTTGATATGAGGGGGCGACTGGGTCTGAAAGAGCTGCGTTATTGTTAATTTAGGGAATCGGGAAGCTATTTGCTGGCCGATTGGAATAACTGGAACTCACTGAAATATGTGGGAAACATGATAAATACACGCGTGAACGAAGGCCGGTGTGCGCGCGGCTCAGGATTACTGTCCTAGTATCGAGTTAGTACGGAGATAGCGTCTTCGCGCGTTCCATACACGACAGAAAGAGACCTAATGCGAGTCGCGGGAACTTCATTTCAACATGAAGACAAGAATGATCAGTATTGTCTGTTGGCATGTCATTGTTACAGATTTGTGACAACATTATCGTGAGAAGTGTGGGCCAGCATGTGGGTGATGAAGATTCAAATTCGTAAAGTGGAATAGGATCATTACTAAATGCAAAGTACAAACAAAAGGAGTTGATATAATAAGTTAAGTATAATAAGAATCGAAACTAGAACTACGCATTGAACTACTGTTTAATATGAGCAGTAACCTAGGTTTAAGCATATCATCCACAGACTATTGAACCATAGAGTGTATATTAACCTCGATTTACATTTTAATCCGGAGATGTGTTTTCATATCAATAGTTTGTAAATGTCAGTGAACCGAGCCAAAACATGCATGTGGTACTCAGTAATAAGTAGGAGTGTGTTCATTGAAACATTCAGACATGTGAATTGAAGACCGAGTAATGAATGTCCGAATATGGAAAGGGAATCGCAAAACTGCGATTGCATTGATCTATTTATGTGGTTGGGGAGTTAAACAGGATCAAGCATACATATTCCCTGTTGAAGTGTATGTAGAGAGTAACGAAAGTGAAAAGTCAATGTTAAAATTTGCCTACCCCACCAACAAAACGGTTAAAGAAAATGATCCCATGATCCCTATAATATCAAAGAAAATCACTGTTGTGAAAATTCTCATGAAATTCAATTCGAAGCTAACCTCGACTTTGAGTCTGTTGTTGATAAGACTGTGCTCAGGGGCTGGGCGGCTTGTAAAGTTCATCGTTGCTCATTTTCATGTGCTATTCAGTTTTATCATCTATGATCCTGATTCGAAGTGTGGAATTAGGCATACAGTGATCAACATATCAGAATTACACAAACCAGAATGGCGAAACCCTAACAATGACTTCAAATCAGTCATCACAAGTCGGAATTTGCGAAACTATGACATAATAAAATTATAAAATGGTATTGATTGAAAAACCTTACAACTGACCCAAATCAAACAAAAATAGGGACAACTTCACGCCCTAATTTGTAATAGAGCGTCTTCCTCATTTAGAAACCATAACCAGCCATTCAAGTATAGGTATTTGTCAAGTGTAGGATATACACTGGTTATGACTAGCTCTTTGAAATGACTGGATATTGTTTTAGACACCCAAGTATTTCTATAGCGAGAGGTTCAATAGTCGAAAAACAAAAAAAGTGATATTATTGGGGAAGGGCCACAAATTTTTCAGTTAATTGACAGCATTCCTCGACTTGTCAATCGCTGCACCTGTTATACTACTATTCAAATTTGCGACACTTTCCCGAATATAAACCGCTCTTTACACAAGTTACGAATTGAAAAAATCAGAAATATTTGAGCTTGATGAGCCCAATTCAATTTGAGACAATTTGAAAACAATATCTCATGTTTTTTCTGCACATCACACTGGCACATTACAGCCACTTCACAATTCACCTTATGATAAAATTAAGGGTTTTAATAATTTAAATGGTTGATCATTGATAAAGTTAATCATTACAACTTTATAAAGCAGTCCACAGGACAGAATTAGTAGTATGTCGGCCGAAAAAGTTTGAAATCAGGATTTGTTTTCTTCAGCCTCATTTGAGCTTGCTTCACATTGAGTTGTTCTCTCTTGGTCATTTTTATCTTCTTATCAAAAGAGTAACCACTTGGTTTCTTGTAGACAATAGCAGTAACTTTGCTGTCACGCAACACTGGCTTATCAAGTGACTTGGCATACTTTTCAAGGAGATCCGAACTCTCATACTTGGGCATTGTATACTTCATTTCCTTCATGAAGTAGATTCTTCTCATGCCACACCAGTAAGCCATGTTGTTTATTAGCTCCGTCTGGGGACCCTCAGTGTGATCTAAATATACAAGGAGAGCACCTGGCTTCAAAGCATTTAGCACGCCTTGCAATGCATTAGATGTTTCAGCCGAATCTGCAATAGGACTCAGAGCAAAAGAGAGGGTAATGATGTCAGCCTGGCCTATGGCAACTAGTTCTTTAGATCCAGATTTCAGCAGAGAAGTTGAAGATTTCAGGCCCGAATGAACAAACTTTATACCACCATCAAGCTTCTTCCACAAGTTATGCATGTATTTCTGTTGGGCTGTTGGCTTAGCATCATCATCGGCAGACTCAAACTGCATTGCATCCAGCAGTGACTGGGTGGTGTCTTCCCACTGTTTGCAGGAGTCAGCAGTAGCAGCCTGTACCCTGACATTGAACCCAAACCTGTGTAACCACATGAGAACGCCAAACACATCAGGGGCAGGCCCTCCAGCAAAGCTGAATACACTGATCTTGCCCCAGTCAATGGAGCGCATGAGCTCATTAAAGACAGTTGTCCTTGACTGCAGGTTTGTGCATGCAGCATAGGAATCTGATAAAACACTGTTTACAAGGTATGTGTGTTGGGTAAAATGGAGGAGAATGTATGCTAATCTTGATGAGACTTCTTCATACTTATGCTCCAGGGGACTGAGAAACTTGGGGGAATTGATTTCATTGCACTTTTCTTCAAAGTCAGCCACACTATCAAATTTGGTATGTTTTAAGAACAGGGTGTCTAAAGCTTCTTGCACAAAACGGTAGACAGCAGGCCGAGGAGCATCATCAGTCTTATCCTTCTTCTCCTCACCTTGAGCAGTTGCCATAGTTACTGCGATAGATACAGGCAATCATGGATTAGATGGATTCAAACAGAATAATGAAAAGGAAATCAGATAAACCGTATCAGTATTTAGCAGGGCTGTGCTTGGTTGAGTGGATAGGAACTGCTTTCTCCCAATTGGGGGGTTGCTGGTTCGAGTCCTCACTCATAAAAGCGGTAGACGTGCCAAGCTAACCTTAGCAGTCCACCTTTTCTGTACTACTGATATCCAAGGATGCATTACATAGAGTGATATCCAAGGATGCATTACATAGGGTGTAGCTCATGTATGACAATATAATCATTGAGTGTATTTTGAATTAAGATTGATGAGGTCTGATCAGACGCCTACAAGGAATCAGAGCACACAAAATCATGTTAGTACAGCTAGCAATTTTCTAATGAAAACTTCTTAGGATCTGGCATTAATTAAAGGCTTTCAGAACAGGAAAAGCTGTTGTAATTTGCAATATCATGGTTACCTACGATTTATATTGAAGGTAGTTTTTGTTACCGTCAGATGAAATCCTGTCAGTGATGGTAGGGAGTAATCCTATAACAATTTTCAACAATCAAGAACATACAGCACAGATGACCACAACAATGTGCAACAGTCATACAACATACAAGAATTCAAACTCCATGAATTCAGCTTCTTCACAGGAAAATATAATATGAAATTTGGCTTCAATTGAGGCATCACCCGAATTGTGTGACGCGACGGAATTAATAACAGCCTATTGTTGATAAAATGATAAGTACGAATTTGAAGGAAATTTCTGGTATTCCTCTGNTTTGTGCATTGTAGGCAATCTGTAAATATACTAGATTTTAATAATAATACCGTCGGATAAAATCCTGTCAGTGACGGTAGGGAGTAATCCTACAACAATTTTTAACAATCAAGAACATACAGCACAGATGACTGCAAAAATCTGCAACTGTCATACAAGAATTCATACTCCATGAAATCAGCTTCTTCACAGGAAAATATAATATGAAATTTGGCTTCAATTGACGTTTCACCCGAATTGTGCGGCGCGAATTAATGACAACCTGTCATTGATAAAATGATAACTTATCATTGATAAGTGACTATCTTTTCACAGTCTAATATCTGAGATTCCAAAATTCAATAAATTCGTTTGTAAACGTTTAAATTGACGAAAATTTTTTTCATATTTGCCATGCCGCGCGTTTGCGCACATAAAAGTATTCGTATGCACACGTTGCATTGCGAACGCGCACCTTGATACTTTATATTTTATTTCAAAAACTACCAAACTTGTTTCAAAGTGTTATTTGACCTGTTTATGTTTTTGAGCGCGGCCCGGCGCCGGGCGCGCGCGCCTTTATCGAAGGCCGGAATTAAAACTGCTTCGACCTTAGATGAAGGCGCGCGCAAAAAACAAGTCAAGTGACATTTGACAAAACCAAATACGAAACTGCGTACTCTGATTGTGCTATAGCGGCGCGCGCAAACCATAATTGGGTCACGCAGTGCAAAAACGCGAACGCACAATTATACAACAGACTGGAGGATAAAGCTCAATTCAATAACAAAAATACTGATAACAGATGACAAAATGAAGTTTTTGAAAACTCTGTTATGATTTGTGATGAAAGTTTGTGAGTTGCTTCAATTGACGAGTCTACAATGTTCAATTATCATCTGAAGCATGTTTGCAGTGTGTTAAAAATCATGAATATTTCGTGAAGATATTTGATACATTGATAAGTAAGAAACTCGATACAAGGGCTTTGGGGCTCTCAATTTCCTTATTATGTACTATTCATTGTGTAGTTCATGTATAAAATGAACTAAACAATTATTGATAATGACAATTGAGAGAATATTGTTCTGTGATCACAAGATGAAGTGATATACTTAGTTGACATAAGAACATGATTTCTCATAGCTGTGACTAACTAAAGGTTATAGGTATATTCATTGAGTTTACTGACCCTTTATTTTGTTAAGGTGCACCTGAATGATGGCTTAGATCAATTGAATGGACTAACCAAAAGATGAAGTCCCAGATCTATTGCCTAAAATCAAAGCCTCAGTTTGATGCTAAGTGGTTGCCCCTTGACTACAAGGTATACTTCAGATGCATATTTGATGTGGTTAATAAACAGCTCAATAGATATTAATCCTATAACAAATTGAAACACAATTGAATTCAGCTATTCTCAAATCCTGGTGGATGGTCTCATTTATGGGAAAAGTTGATATTTGACAATGAAGTTGAGGAATCTGTAGCTTGTCGCCCTGATAAGCATATCCCTTCATCTGTCCTTCTAGATTGGTGGACATGGCAGCGTCAGCCATCTATAAATAGCTGTGAACAAGTCTTACAGGTTAGCAGGGTTCTTATTTACTGAGTGGCTCCACATTAGCTGACACTGACATTATAAAGTATGCTAGAAATAATGATTGACATTCCAAAATATATTCAGGCATTATCAGCAGAACAGAGAGTTGTGTCTTTACATGCTGCATATTGTACAATAGCATCAATGAGGACACAGAAACGGCTTATCATATCAGAAAGAATATTTGAGGCATTATCTAGAAGTAACATGGATGGTTCAAGGACTAGGAAGAAGACTATGTGTTCTAAGAGTGAAAGTGAAACTCAAGTAGATGGGAGCTGCATATCTGCAATTCTGACCCCTGGTCCAGTGGATAACTTTGCAAGGCTTGGAGCAAGGGCTGGCTTATCTTTTGCTTTTGCTTTTCTCAAGAAAACTTGGAGATGTGGTAAGACAGAAACTAATTCGTTACATTTAATTTTCAGTGTTATCTGACTTTTCTTGACCTTTTTAACCCTTCCTCCCAGGGGATGATACTGAACTGTGTACTGATGTGTTACAAGACACTCTCTTTGCCTTACAATCGCTTCCACCTGCTTTGCTCTATGACAATAGCAGGAAAAACGCAGTGTGGGGCGATATTGTTTCAAAATCAACAAGGTGATTTGTTCATAACTTATTAACTCTTGCCATTAATCTGATAATCTTTATGAGTAATTACACTATTGCCACCCAGATTTCTAACGGGAGTTGTAACCTCTTCTCAATCAATGAAGTTTGTGGCACCTTGTGGTGATCGACAACTGAGCATTGCCATTCTTCTTGAGTTGGCAGTTCAGCAAGCCGACATTCTTGCTCTTCTTGATGTTATTTCTGTGTGTCTGAAGGTATACCTCAACAAGAGCATCATCTAATGATATCAAATCAACACTGGTGCTAGAGCCTAAAAGTTTCACACTCAAAATATCCATTCTCGCAGTTGAATGTGGAAGCACTGACGGAATCGAATCGGATTACGACGGACAAGATCGTGGTGGCAGCCCCCCTAGTTCCGAGCATAGCAAAACTATCAGAGGTGGATGGGCTGAGCTCATTTACCGGACCCCCTGCTTCCTTTATTCAGGAAAACGTGCTACCAAACAACTTTGACCTTCCAGTGAACCTGAAAAGGGTTAGTCAACCATCTTCTATACTCGAATGCTTTTTACCACTCCACATTATTTCTCCTGTCTGACACTCTCCAGGGAGCCTTGCTGATTTTGTGTCACATGAACCGAATAGGAGCTCTCCACCTCCCGTCCACTCCCGGTCCCAGCCCCCCAGAACAGGAGGTGTTTGGGTGGGGACAGCTCAGCAACGAGGAGAGTACCGGTATGGAACTATGTCCTATCCAGTGTGAGACTCTCATCGAACTCGGTAATTCGTGGATTTCCAGTGTCTTGTGGTACCATGATTTCTTTCAGGGTGGCTTTGACACTTTATTATCAACTCTTAGGAGTGAAACAGATTGCGTGCTGTGAAATTGGGGTTGTTGTGCTGACTCAGAATGGCCAAGTTTACCAACAAACTCACGGGAACAACGGCCCGAGACTTAAGAAGTGTTTCATCTTGCTTGATGCTTTCATCCAAGATGATGTCACGATCAAGAAGATTGTCGCCCATCCTGAGGGTAAATTGAGAGATCAATATCGTCGATTCCACTTCTGTTTTGAAATCACGCATGATAGGTCATCGATGTCAGACACGCATTAGCGATCAATTTGTGCCAATATATTACAATCCTGCATTCCACATTGTACGAAAGTCACCCGACTCTCGTTCCCCCATGTCGAAGTGACATATTCTCCCCGTCAGGTAAGCATTTCCTGGCAATCACCACACATGGTGAGCTGTACAGTTGGGGTTACGGGGACGGAGGAGTTCTAGGAAACTGGGACAACAGCTTCTGCAAAACACCCACTCGAGTTAACACACTCGGCAACAATAAGGTACCACGTGGCTCTGACTTCACTTCGTTGTATAGTCTCATAGTTATTTGGACACGAAACCCTTGTCTCATGAGGTGTTTAGTGACTGTGATAAAATAGAATTTCATATCAACATAATACCTATTTGAACGCCCAGCAGGCATTGAAATATAGGAATATGTATCTAACGTGTCCATCTTTATGATATTGAGATAAGGTTGTGTTATTTCGAGACACCATGAATCTCACTTTCAGGTGGTTGATATAGCGTGTGGTAGTTTACACAGCGCCTGTATCACTGACGATGGGGCATTGTACACATGGGGCAAGGGTAAATACGGCAGACTCGGCCTCGGTAACGGCGATGACAAGATGGTACCCACCAAAGTTACCATGGTAAGTTGCTATGTTGGTCAGCTCATGTTGCCAAGGTATACTCCTGTTACCACGACAAGTTCGTATTATCATGATGAGTTTGTGTTACCATGGCAAATGCTGCATTGAGATCGACGTATGTTTGTATCACTTATCCAACACCCCTCTCCTCTCTCGCTCAATATGTATCTCCAAACTTATCATAGCTCAAGGACCATTAGAAACTCGGACAACNTGAATTTTTAGACTCCGCCAACTATCGCACTAACTAATAATAACTTCCATTTTTCAGAATAACGCGGACCTCATCGATGACAAGCCGAGCACAAGCACATGAACAATGAACATGGTGATGATAAGAAATCGGAACTGGGAGAAAAGACGGTCCTGAATCATGACTATTGACTATCGGGCGTTCGATGATTGACAAATAATAAGGGTTCATGAGTTTCTAAAATAAATTATCTGTCAAAGCGAGAGAAATAGATGTAGTACTACATTAATTATTGGTTAAAATATTCCACGGTAACATCATTCGTATCAAAATCAGTAAAAATGTGGAAAACCTAAAAAACCAAACAAAGAACCAATAGACTACAATTATAATATCGTTTCACATTAATAGGATGTTATTAATCATAGAACTAGCCAACAGTAACTTAGATTGGTAAATTTATACTTGACAGTGTTAATGTTTCGAGTGTAAAAGTATCAAACAAGCAATTTAATGTTTCTTTCTCATTGTTCTTGATAATGTTACCATTCGAAAGGTTATAAATAAAATTGTTTCTTTATCTCACAATAATATAAATCAAATAGAACAACATCGCTTGTTGCTCATATAGTTTCCTTCCAAAAGACCCAGTGACAGAATTACCCCAGCTGGTCGTCGATCGCGAATTTTGGAAGATCATATCTGGTCGTCAATTAATCGTCATTTCATTTTATTAAGAACACTTGCTATGTACCATTTTATGCGACCACATTTTCAACTCTTTTAAAAAAGATAAAAATCAACAGGTCGTTCGATGTTGCCTAATATGTTCCATATAAGTGCCTTGCAATCCTGAAAATAGAAGAGCAGGGGTCTGGGGGCGGCAGCCCCCAGAAGCCAGAGCCACGCTCTTAAACTGAATGCCAAGGAACTCGAGTTTTTGCAGTCTCCTTGATATAACAACGGGTCCATCGATGTTGCCTAACATGATCCCAGGTCCATATTGTAAGAACGTTGTTAGCAATAACACAAAAATAAGAGGGGTCTGGGGGCGGCAGCCCCCAGAAACCAGAGCCTCGGACTGTATCAAAATGGCAACGAACTCGAGTTTTCGCACCACCCTATGTTATCAGTAGGTCTACTGCTGATGTAGAACTACTGTTCCATATTGTGCATTGCAGTCATAAAAAGAAAAACAGCTGGCTTCTGGGGGCGGTAGCCCCCAGAAGCCAGAGCCGCGCTCTTAAACTGAATGCCAAGGGACTCGAATTTTGCACTGTCTTACCTAATCTCCAGCAATCATTTTATCCATTTTCCGTACTCAATTCATGAGAAAA